>CM031576.1:16540416-16614622 GCA_018467065.1 Ephestia elutella | reverse complement strand
ATTTGCTGTTATCATATTTTAACTAATTTCATTTAACAATAAAGAAGTAACATATGTTTGAGAACCGCATTATAAAATTTGCTATTTAAAAAAATATTCGATCGATCGTCTGCTTTTTTACATCAGCAAAAATTACCAAATTGAAACTCGAGACAAAATATATTGGTATTATCTATTTGGTGACAATATGACATATTTGTTTAGAAATGCAATTAAAAGGTATGCATATAATTTAAAGGCATTGAATAAAAATGTACCTAAATGATATCCTTTTTATAATATTAGGATACACCATTTGGTGATCATTTATCCGTTTTGGTGAGCGTTTCGAATTTTATTCGTAGTAAAATTAATACATTTTTGGTAGGCGTTTAAACACAAGCCGTATATAATCACTAAAACTCCATTTATTCTTACCACTCCTATCATGTAAACAATCTTACCATGTCTTTTATTGATTTTACAACAATATAAATTAAAATAGACTTTTTAGGAACTTACTTTCGTGGTTAATAAATGTTTTACTTTAGAATGTTTAGGTTTGAACTAATATTTGATTTATTTTCAACAAAATAAAAAAAAAAGTACTGTGAAGATTGTTTACATGATAGGACTGGTAAGAATAAATAGATAGAGTTTACGTTTTAACTAAACTAAATAGTGATAGAGACATAGTGATTTTATACTCTTTGGGTAGAGAATCGACGAAACGAACGAATATCACAAACTAAAATATAGAATTAGTGTTGCCGCAATAGTGTTTGAATATCGATAGTAAAGTGATGTAATTTGTGACCTTGAAAAATTGTCTCAAACTCAAACTTCTTTATTGCGAAACTGTGTAGTTACAGGTATAGATGATATATACAATACAAAGTTCTACAGTTTACCCTTTCAGGCATGCAATATTTTATATAACATTGTTAGAATGTATCACGATTGTGACTAATAAAAACATTCAAGTATTATCTTTAGTCGATATTTAGATCGATTTGGGTAACAATAACGATATTTTAATCAACTATTATCTACATATTTATTCTTATTATAAATTACTTAATAAAAAACAGAAAATAAAAATTTATGAAAACGATATTAAAGCTCCTGCGTATTGTAACTAAAATATTCTTCTATATTATAGAATACATGTTCTGTAAGCCAAATCTTAAGCTTATGTTTAAACAATTTAAAATTATATGTACATTTCAAAGCTGTCGGTAAGTGGTTAAAAACTTTAATACCATTTATATAAGCACTTTTATTATAAATTTCGTTATTAACAATTGGAAGATATAAATCATCTTTATACAAGAGTCTTTGGTTGCTTCGAAAATCACTTCTTTTTTTATAGTAAAACATATTATTTCTTACAAATACACACAATTCAAGAATGTATATATTAGTTAATGTTAAGTATCCCTCATTTTTAAAAACATACCTAAGTGTTTCATCAGAGTACATATTGTGAATAATTCGTATACATTTTTTTTGAAGTAAAAAGTAGAGTTAATATTTACAGAATTTCCCCAATAAATAATCCCATAAGTGAGGTAAGGAAAAACATTTCCAAAATATGCAGTTCTGGTTACGTCAACTGAAGAATTTTCAGAAAGTATTGACAGAGCATAACAATAACTTGAGATTTTTTTATTAACTTTATTAATATGTACTTTCCAGTTTAAGTGGCAGTCGATTGTAACACCTAAAAAGTTAGTTTCATTAACTTCTTCTATTTTTCGGTTTGCTTCATGTATGTTTAAATTGTAGGGTTCTTTATTATAATTACGAAATTGGATTATTTTTGTTTTAGATAAGTTTACTTTAAGATTTATTGAGTGAAGCCATTCTATTGTAGTTTTTAAAGTTTTATTTATTTCTATTTCAAATTTGGATTTGTCTTTGCTCATATCTGAAATGAAAAATGTTGCATCATCTGCAAACATGACGCACTTATGTTTAGTAATGGATGGAAGTTCGTTAATATAAATGAGAAAGAGAAGTGGACCAAGTATACTGCCCTGGGGAACACCCAAGATAGTTCTAGTTTGTTGAGAATAGACTTCTTCAATAGTTTTGTTGGTGGGATTGTATTTGTCAATTACTACCATTTGTTTGCGGTTATTAAGATAAGACTGAATTAAATTTAGTGGTAAACCTCGCACCCCTATATTTTCCAATTGTTTCAGAAGGATATCATGTTTTACACAATCAAACGCATGGGACATATCTAAAAATAACCCTACACACATTGATTTATTATTAAGAGAATCCCAAATATCTTTTAAAATTTTAAATATGGCTGAACTAGTATTTTTATTCCTTTGAAAACCAAACTGATTTGGGTTGAGTATATTATTACTTTCAAAGAAGCTTGAAAATCTGATTTGAATAACCTTTTCAAATATCTTGGAGAAACATGATAGCAGGGCAATAGGTCTATAAATACTTATATCAGATTTAGGACCCTTTTTTTGAAGTGGCTTCACTTTGGATAACTTTAATATCTCTGGAAATGTTCCAGTTTCAAGCATTAAATTAAGAAGATAAACTAAGGGATCACATATATAGTTGATTGACATTTTGATAACTTGTATAGGTATGTTATCAAAACCACAGCTCTTTTTGTTTTTAAAATTCATTATAATTGATATTAGTTCCTCTGAATTTACTGGATTTAAATAAATACTTTTAATTTGTTGTGTTCTTGTATTAGGTGAATATGTCTTAGAATGTGAATTATTTTGTACGTTATTGTTAACAAAATAGTTGTTAAATGATTCAGCAATAATAGTAGGGTCATCAATTACAGTGTCATTTATGACAATATTTTCTACGGTGTTCTTAATATTATTTGCTGGGGATGTACACTGATTAATTAAGGTCCACATTGCTTTGCTTTTATTATCACATTGTTTTATGAATTTATTATTTACGTTTTGTTTAGATTTACGAATGATCGATTTCAAAAGTTTGCAATATTTTTTATACCGTTCATTAAGTTTAGGATCTTTCTTTGTAATAGTCTCTTTGTGCATTAATCTTTTATTTTTACTAGCAATATGAATTCCCTTAGATTGCCATTTTTTCTTTTTTGTGTGTGTTACTTTTACCCTCTCTAGTGGAATACATAAATCAAACAACATCTGAAATATTTCTAGGAACTCTGTCAATGCCTTATTTATATCTTTTTGTTTATATACCTCACTAAAGCTAACCTGTGCCAGGTACTTTAAGAATACATCTATATACTTATCAATATTTCTTTTATACACATACCAGTGCTTTACTACAAAGCTTTGTGTACAAGGTAATTTTACAATTTGCGCAGAGTGATCAGAGACACCAAAGTGCTCAACTATAGAGTGATGGGTTTTGAGGTTTGTTATAATATTATCAATACAGGTTGCCGATGATGAGGTAATTCTGGTAGGCTCATTAATTGTTAGTTTGACATTATATTTTGATAGAGTATTAACAAAGGTATTGCTTTCAGAATTATTAACTAAGGTGTTGACATTGAAATCACCAGTAATAATAACCTTCTTCTTAACATAGCGTGATCTAACTGTTAGACGGTGTAATAATAATTCCAGGGTATTGATAAAAATGTTAAAATTGGAGTCTGGAGTTCTGTAAACACAAACAATTATATAATTCAACTCAGGAATTAGGATGCCACAACATTCAAAATTAATTTTCAAAGCTAGTGAGTCAATACAGTCCATCTTGACGTAGTTTATACCATTTTTGACATGTATACAAACTCCACCTCTAGATGTATTTCTGCAGTATGAAGCTGCTAAAGTGTATCCTGGTACTTGCAATGTATTTACATGGTCACCTTTTAGGAAGGTTTCACTGGTGCAAAGTATATCTATCTTATTTGAATCAAGAATTAATTCCATCTGGTTAATTTTTGATCTGAGGCCTTGTGTGTTTTGATGCATTATATTAACTGAATGTTTTTCTTTACACTTCGACACGAAAAAGCTGGTTACTATTAATACTTTTATTATTATTATCAATTGTTTTATGTGTATCACTAGCATGTATTGAGTATTTATTGCTATGAGAATTTGTATAGTCATTATCATTAACATTGTCTTCAGAAGGAAATTTAGGTCTGCCAAAAGCTTTTTGTTTACCTAAAGAATGAAAATAATAAGGGAACCCATCACTTTATCGCAATTTACTTCAACGATTTTCATGTCCCATAAAACCATTCGCAGATATTTTAATACAATATGTAACAAATCCTTAAATCTGTTTACATCGAAATTTCATTTAAACGATTATTCATTACGAACAAACACACTCTATCTGTTTGTAATATATTGGGTAAAACTAAACGCAGGCGTTTCCTGTTATCGCCGCCAGGCGTTTCGGGGTTCTCACACTGCTAGCGTGGATGGCGTCGCGTGTGGTCCGCCATTGCATTGTCCAGGGCGATATCGGTTTGATTTTAATACGCGGAGCGGTCTCGCGTCTTTTGCTTGTTGTTTAGTTTGAGTGATAATTGTGAATTTCCTGTTTGTTAAATAACTATAGAATTTGTGTTTGTGAAAAACTCTGTTATTGTGACTTTTTCTTGTGAGAGGTGAAACGTGGCTGGCTGTTCACATCTGGCTGTTCCCGAGTGAAACTACGGGAAGAAATCTATTTAGTTGTTCTGGGGAATTGAGATCTCAAGGGTTAGGTAGGGTGATTAGGAATTCCCCCTTCCCGAAGACACTCAAGTTTGGATCCGAAGAGAAAGAAGATTTAATTTGGTAAGTGTTCAATTGTAGTTAATTTATAGGTTAGGTTATCATATAGGGCCCTGTAGCTCCCTTCATAAGCTACGGTGGTAGCAGACTGCGTTAAGTTAGTTAGGTTTTAGTCGGGCAAACGTGGTGCCGCGTGGAGATTTTTTCCCGGTACTTATTTTTACCGGTGGTTTTTTCCCGGTGAAGTTCCGGTACAGAATTCTTCCCGCCGCTTCGTTTGTCCGGATTCTCGCTGCCACATTTTCTGGCAGCAGAGCGTAGTTGCTCTGCACATATTCTGGTAGCAGAGCGTAGTTTATCTACCCTCTATTTGTTCGTTTGTAAAAAATAATTAATTGTTTGTAAAAATTATTAGATTTTTCTTAGTTTGTTTGTATAAGAATATTTGTAACCTTTTTGTATTTGTTTGCGGTTTGTACCGTGCGTTCCGGGTTTGTGCCATTCTCATACCTACCGCGGTTCTTCGTGTAGTTGTTTGATTTTGTTGTTTTTTATTTACCTTTTGTTATTTTTTTTGTTTGTGACTTGACGCGATGGCGAAGGTCTCCAATGCTAGGGCGACACTCGCCAACGAATTGAGATGGTTTGTAACGGCCGGAGGACTCCTGTCCCGGAAGGACAGGGAGGGCGCCATACTGCTAAGAGCGGATCACCTCCACTCACGATTGATTAGCGCGGAAGCGGCCATGGTGGTGCTTACCGAAGCCGAACTTGCCCCGGAGGCCTACGCAGGTCACATGGCGGACATGGACCAGATCCTGAGTCTGCACGATGATATCGCGGAGGCGGTGACCGCAATAAGGGCGAGACAGGCTGGCGGACCAGCCCCTCGCACACCTGTTAGACAGGAAGGACCAGCGGTTACTGGTCGGCTCCCCACCCTTCAGCTGTCCCACTTTGGGGGTAGGATGGAGGAGTGGGTAGCATATAAAAATATGTTTGAGTCCCTGGTCGTAGCACGACAGGATTTGTCGAAGGCCCAGAAGATGGCCTACCTCCTCGCCACTCTTGAGGATGAAGCGCGGTCGCTCATCCAGCACCTCCGGGTGGAGGACGACCAGTACGATACGGCTTGGGAGTTATTGAACTCCCGCTACCAAAACTTACGTTTGTTAGCGGATGCGCACGCCGCACAGTTGATGGCCCTGCCCAAGGTGGCCAACAGGGCACAGTTGCGCCTGCAGTTGCTCACGCCCGTTACAGTGGCCTGTAACGCGCTCCGCACACTGGGGCTGCCGGTGGACCAATGGTCCTTTTTGCTGGTGCACATTGTATTGGGCAAATTACCCAATGACATCCGCTCGCGATTTGAGCGCGAGAATGCCGGAACGGGACAGCACCACCCTACCAACATTCACTGACTTGGTGAAGTTTTTGGAGTTTGAGGCACGGGCCGCTGAGAATACCATGACGGACTCAGCGCCATCCAGAGCGCTTGCCTGAACGTAGGCCCTTGGAACCCTCATGGAGAGGTAAGCCCCAACAGGGACGGCAACCGCCACCGCGTGGAGCTGGTGTGCGGGTTGCACACACGGCAGCAGTCGCGGGGGACGCGGACTGCCTGCAATGTGGCCGGATGGGCCACAGCCTGCTGCAATGCAGGGACTGGCAGAGGCTGCCAGTACAAGATCGGCGCCGCATGGCAAGGCGGCATGAACTTTGCTTTTACTGTTTGGGCAGTCACTATGCACGTGACTGTCCCAGTGCCATACCATGCAGTGCATGCCGTGGGCTGCACCACGTGATGCTCTGCATGAACCGGAACGGGGATGGCCCCCGGTTGTTGAGGCAGGGGTCCCCTATGGGCGGGGGCGCTCCTGCGCGAAGCCCTCCACCATCGGACGGAGGACGCGGCTTCGCTCGTCGCACCCCCTCGGGAGGGGGTCGCGTACCTGCGCGGGTCTTGGCGGACCGGGACCACGCGCCCCAAGGTCATGGCCAGTATGTAGCTGGCCAGGCCCCGGATAGGGCCCCCATGGGCGGGGGCCCTAGATCGGACGTGAGAGTGGGGACACCCCCCTCCACGCGGGTTACCAATGCCCAACACATGCAGCCGCAGCGGTTTTCTCCGCCGCTGCACGAGTACCCACGGCTGGAGTACCACCCGCCGTCCCATATGTATGGCCGGGCCGCGGGTTCTGCCCCCCCTCAGATGGGGATGTGCACTCGCCCGCCATATTATCCGGGTCAGTGGCGCGCCCCTGGTTTGGAGAGAGTGGGGAGCCCGTAACTAGCTTGCTCCCTTGCTGGGACAGAGCCGCGGACGGTTCTGCTCCCTACCGCGGTGGTCCGCGTATGGGGTCGTGGGGGGGAAGCCATTAATTTGAGAGCTCTGTTGGACTCAGGGGCTCAAAGCAGTTTGGTTACCACTCGAGTGGCCCGCCAGTTAGGTTTAGTCGTGGAAGACTCGCCTGTGCCACTTCTTGGAGTTGGTGGCATACAAGTGAAGTGTCTGACGGGCCAGACACTTGTCACCTTTCTTCGCTGAAGTCCTCCACAATGAGGATCACGACTTCGGCTATGGTAATGGATACCATTGCGGGTTGGCACCCCTCGACAGACATACCGCCGGGTGTGTTGTCTTTGGTTTCGGATCTGGATTTGGCCGACCCCTTTGTCTTTCATCCCGGCCCAGTGGACTTGCTCCTGGGCTCGGACGTATTGGGTTGGATTTTGTTGGGTACACAGAAGGCTCTGGGTTCGTCTTCACTGATGGCAGTGTCTACTATCTTTGGTTTTGCCCTGATGGGCCCTGTGTTTGATAATGGCACCGTGGAGGAGCCACCGGTTGTCGCATCTGCGTCCTTGGCCAAGACCATGCAAAGGTTTTGGGAGGTGGAGGAGCCACCTATGAGTTCCAGGATGGATCCGGAACACGCTGAGTGCGAAGCCCTTTTCGATCGACCACGGAGAGGTTGCCCTCCGGTCGGTTTGTAACTAGGTTACCTTTTGTTGCCTCTCGTCCTAGCCTAGGGCAAAGTAGGGCGCTTGCGGAGAAACGACTGCTGTCCATGGAGCGACGTATGCAGCGTGACCACGTACTTCGCGATAAATATATTGAATTTATGCGCGAGTACGAGGATTTGGGTCACATGTCTCCGTCTCGAGTTGATTGGAGCTCAACTGAGCATTATTTTTTGCCCCACCACGCGGTGGTGAAGGCCTCAACGGGCAAGTTGCGGACTGTCTTTGATGGGTCCGCACCCACTTCGAACGGAGTTTCGTTGAATCTATGTTTGCATTCAGGTCCCAAATTGCATAGGGACATAATTGACATCATCTTGAACTTTAGAAGACATCAAGTGGTTTTTGGCGCGGACATCCGGATGATGTTCCGCCAGACAGTCATACATCCTGAGGACAGGCGATTCCAGTTGATACTCTGGCGTGAGCGCCCTGAGGATCCTGTGACGGTGTATGAACTCAACACAAACACGTATGGTTTGAAATCTAGTCCCTATATCGCCATCAGATCATTGCTTGAATTGGCAGAGCGGGAACGGATCCGCTTTCCCCGTGGGGCTTCCGTGCTGTCACGTGACTTGTATGTAGATGACGTGTGCACCGGAGCCCAAAGTATTGAGGAGGCCCTCCTACTGCGGGATGAATTGATTGAAATATTGAAGACAGGTGGCTACGAGCTACGTAAGTGGTTGTCCAATGAGCCTAGAGTTCTAGAAGGGATCCCGGAGGATCACCAACAGAACCCTCACCTGTTCGAGGATGTGGATGATCCCAACAGGATAGCGGTGCTGGGCATGCAGTACCAGCCGCTAACCGATATTTTTACATTCCAAGTGGACTTGGAAATACCAAAGGTCTGGACTAAGAGAACGGTGTTGTCCGTAATAGCTCGTATGTTTGATCCAAGCGGTTGGATCAGTCCAGTAATATTCTCTGCGAAGTGTCTTCTTCAGAGACTTTGGACTTTGGGCGTCTCGTGGGACGAGCCGCTGTTTGGTTCTCCATTGGATGATTGGCTCGAGTTGTTTTCATCGATTAAGGAAGTCAATCGGATTGCCTTGCCTCGTCGAATATTGCCACCCGGGAAATATCGAGCCAGCCTGCATGGCTTTTGTGACGCGTCGGAGCGAGGCTACGCCGCGTCAGTCTATATGCGGACAGTTGACGCCGATGGCCGGGTCAATGTCTCGCTTTTGTTAGGGAAGAGCAAGGTCGCCCCCATCAGGACTAGGCTGACTATTCCCAAGCTTGAGTTGAGTGGAGCTCACCTTCTCTCTAAATTGTTGCATCACGTTGCCAGTGAGCTGGCGGCCACGGTCGAGATACGAGACATCTTCGCCTGGTCGGATAGCCAGGTCGCGCTTGCATGGTTGCGCGCGGCCCCACATACCTTGGAGGTTTTTGTTGGAAACAGGGTTTCCCAAATTCAAAATATTGGAATTGATATAACATGGAGACATGTGCCGGGAGAGCTTAACCCAGCGGACTGTGCTTCCCGAGGTTGTACGGCACCAGAATTGGTGTCACACCCGCTCTGGTGGGGTCCAGAGTGGCTGATGGGATCAGAAACTTCTTGGCCTGTCTGTCAGACAGATGTTACTTCTTTGAGTTTGACTGGGCTCCGTGTACATGCTGTAGTCGCTGAGACGACGTCGGAGCCGGATTGGCTACTTGCTCGGTATAGCAGTTTGGATAAGCTTCTGGGTGTCACCAGTTGGATTAAGCGTTTCATACATAATTGTAGAAACCCACAGGCAAAGCGGTTGGAGCCGATTGCAGGTGCAGAAGAGCGCCGGAGCGCATTGTTGCATTGGGTCCGTGTCGTGCAGACCGGACGGTTTGAGTCAGAGCTTCATATTTTGCGCGAAGCACGCGCTAAGTTGAAGGGCGCGGTCGCTCGTTTGAACCCGTACATCGACTCGGATGGGCTTCTTCGGGTTGGAGGCAGGCTCCGGAAGGCGGATCTTCCATATGAGACTCGCCATCCTCTGTTGTTGCCCAAGGGCGGACCCTTGGTGCAGCTTTTGGTGTCTGATCGACACATTCGTAACGCCCATGCTGGGTGCAATGCTTTGTTGGCTATTTTGCAACGCGAGTTTTGGATTTTGTCTGCCCGAAGAGCAATCCGTAGTGTCCTGTTTCGATGTATTGCATGTTATAGGTTGAAGGCATCCACGATGCAACCACAGATGGGTGATTTGCCCGCTGATCGAATCCGACCTTCGAGACCGTTTGACGGCGTTGGAACCGATTTTGCCGGTCCCTTTTCGATCAAGGCTTCTCCCTTTCGTAATGCCCGTATTGTGAAGGGCTATTTGTGTGTATTTGTTTGTTTGGCCACCAAGGCTGTCCATTTGGAGGTGGTATCGGCTCTGACTACGGAGGCCTTCGTCGCCGCGTTGGATCGCTTTGTTTCGCGTCGAGGTCTACCTTCCCTTATTAGGTCTGATAATGGCACAAACTATAAGGGAACTGTAAATTATCTTAAGGATGTTTCTGTGTTTATTGATAAAAATTGTACTAGTTTAAGTCAAATTGCTGCCCAAAGGGGAATAACCTGGAAGTTTAGTCCCCCAAGTTGCCCCCATTGGGGAGGGATTTTGAAGCGGCTGTGAAATCCGCAAAGACCCACCTCCGCCGCATTATCGGAGAAACGGCTCTAACTTTTGAAGAGTTGGCCACAGTGTTTTGTAAAGTTGAGGCGGTCCTCAACTCTCGTCCTCTCTGTCCGCTATCTCCAGATCCAAATGACTTGGAAGCTCTCACCCTGGTCATTTTTTTGGTGGGAGGAGCCGTTGAATGCCCTGCCCGAATACCCGTGGAAGGATGAACGCGTATATCGGTTGTCGCGTTTTCAAATGTTGCAGCAAATGAGCCAGGACTTTTGGCGTCGCTGGTCGCTTGAATATTTGCATTTGCTGCAGCAAAGAGTGAAGTGGACAGACAGGACTGAGCCTCCCAGGGAGGGTGATTTAGTATTGTTAAAAGAGGCAAATTTGCCCTCATTGCTTTGGCGACGAGCTCGCATATTACGTTTGATTCTTGGCGGAGATGGCACTCCGCGTGTGGCTGAGGTGTTGGTCGACGGTTCGATTTTAAGGAGAGGTGTGACCTCTCTCGCCCGCCTTCCCGTAGAGTAAGCTAGCGGTCTGCTTCTCAGACCGGGACGGGGGGATGTTTGTAATATATTGGGTAAAACTAAACGCAGGCGTTTCCTGTTATCGCCGCCAGGCGTTTCGGGGTTCTCACACTGCTAGCGTGGATGGCGTCGCGTGTGGTCCGCCATTGCATTGTCCAGGGCGATATCGGTTTGATTTTAATACGCGGAGCGGTCTCGCGTCTTTTGCTTGTTGTTTAGTTTGAGTGATAATTGTGAATTTCCTGTTTGTTAAATAACTATTGAATTTGTGTTTGTGAAAAACTCTGTTATTGTGACTTTTTCTTGTGAGAGGTGAAACGTGGCTGGCTGTTCACATCTGGCTGTTCCCGAGTGAAACTACGGGAAGAAATCTATTTAGTTGTTCTGGGGAATTGAGATCTCAAGGGTTAGGTAGGGTGATTAGGAATTCCCCCTTCCCGAAGACACTCAAGTTTGGATCCGAAGAGAAAGAAGATTTAATTTGGTAAGTGTTCAATTGTAGTTAATTTATAGGTTAGGTTATCATATAGGGCCCTGTAGCTCCCTTCATAAGCTACGGTGGTAGCAGACTGCGTTAAGTTAGTTAGGTTTTAGTCGGGCAAACGTGGTGCCGCGTGGAGATTTTTTCCCGGTACTTATTTTTACCGGTGGTTTTTTCCCGGTGAAGTTCCGGTACAGAATTCTTCCCGCCGCTTCGTTTGTCCGGATTCTCGCTGCCACATTTTCTGGCAGCAGAGCGTAGTTGCTCTGCACACTATCGTTATTTCTTTTCATATTTTATGTATTTCATCGAAATAATGAAACATCAAAGTTTTGTTACCCATAATTTTATTTCCACGTAAGTTTCAGTTTGCAATATATTTGAAATATCAAATATTACATTTTTATGTTACCCTATCTAGATCGATTAATCTGGTAGTATTGTATTGATCAACAGTAAATTTATAGCTAGTCCATTAATTATAAATGGATCACAAATCCGACTCAGAGCACCCCGACTCCACGTGGCTCAACTTTGTCATATACTAGAGTGTTATTCCTTCGCGCGGAACCAGAAGGCTCGCGAAGGAGGTCCTGAGAAAATGAGGGCACGAAGCCGAAGCGAAGCGAGGGGGGGAGGTGGCGAGCGAAGCGCGCCGGCGACCTCTCGAGCGGAGCGAGGTTAAGTGCCCGAATGAATCGAAGGGCCGACGGAGCGAGTCTTCTGGTGGAGCCACCCAGAAATACTTGCTTGCTGCATGCTTGCATGCATGCCTGCTGCATGCCTGCTGCATGCCTGCTGCATGCCTGCTGCATGCCTGCTGCATGCCTGCTGCATGCCTGCTGCATGCCTGCTGCATGCCTGCTTGCATGTTTGCTGCATGCTTGCTGCATGCTTGCTGCATGCTTGCTGAATGCTTGCTGCATGCCTGCTGCATGCTTGCTGATGCTTGCTACATGTTTGTTGTGCTTGCTGCATGCATGCTTGCTGTATGCCTTAATCTTGTAATACCTTTTTGCATGTTTTAAGCAACAACAAGCGAATGTAGCGTTCGATGAAACGTTACTGCGATTAAAAGTTATGATGCGCATCGTTACATATTGAAACATGTTATTATAAATGGTTACATCGATATCTTAATACATGTGTGAAATGTTAGTTTGATATATCGTTTTTCTTGGAATAGTAGAAATTTTATAACGTTTTTTTTAGGAAATGTTGTTCGATATTATGAAACTGCGATAATAAGTTTTTCGATGTTTTAAGAAAAAAATATATTGAAAAACGTGGAATAGTTTTCTGGGACATGATAATCGATGTGATAAAAATCTGTATTTTAATAGACACCCAAATAATAAGGTATAGTACCCTTTATCGGTAAATTACGTAACTTAGTTTCATTTTTAATTTGACATGTTTTTTGTCTAGTTTCCTTTATTTCATTACTTTGCCTAATTTTATTAAATAAAAAGGGAATGGTACTTTGCTTTCTGGTACTTTCTACTTTTCTATCACTAATATGAAGAAAATATTTTTCATAATCCTTATTGTCTATTACTTTATTTACATGAGATATAAGTTTCCTCTTAACTACAAAGTTCTTATTGTTATTATGTTCAATTTCAACATAAGAACAATTTTTAAAATAGGGCAATACTGTTTTTAATTTATTGTTTAGCATATGACTATTTACAAACATATTATATACAACATTTGTTACAATAATTCTAGGTTTATTAACAAGTTTTAGAAAGGCACATATTTCAACAAAAAAATGAGTGGGATTTACATCGTTAGCTCCTACACATAAAATTATCCAATCATCTTCAGATAGGTTCATATTTAGAAGCTCTGATTTATTTATAACGTAGCTGGTTGGTGCATTGCTGTATATTTTACCCTTTATTTCATACTCCATTGGGTTTTTATAGTGCGATCTCTTATGGATCAACGATGATGTCAATCCAATGGCCTGTTGATCACCAACAATATATATTTTATTTTTATGTGAAGTTTGTGTAAATTTTGGCTCTTTTAACTTCACGGGAGAAATGCAATTCTTTTGTTTTTGTTTTTACAACAGGTTGTTTGGGTGGCGTCTCATAGTATTTCTTTTCAGATGGAATTTGGGGTTTGATTCTTTGCTGCTTGCTAGGTTTATTAATAGGCAAACAGGGAGATATTTCGAGTGCCATATTGGAACTGATCACGGATGCTCTTTTTAGTTCTTTTTGTTGGTGCTGATGAGTCTATGCGTCTATGTGATTTATTAAGTCCTTGATTTAGTACACCATTTTTGAGAGCACTGTTTTCATGTAAGAGATATTCAATTTTGTTTTCGGCTGCTAGTAATTTACCTTGTAGATTGCATACGATATTTTCAAGTTCAGTAATTTTGTCTTTGTATGACGTTTCATTATTTAATAAACTCCTGCAGTCACCTCCATGTGTATTGAAAGTATCTTCAGTATCAAAATAGTCATCTTGTAATGATTGAAATGAATTATTAATAGGAGTATTTGAAAGACATTTATTAGGTTGTTCAATTTTCTTCTGGTTATTTCTGAGTATACAATTCACACAATTCCATGCGTTTTTTCTTTCTGGTTCCATTAAGTAAAATCTTTTTTCAGATATGTTTGCGCAATCAATGTGAAATATTTGTTTACATACATTACACGTCAAACGTTGTCTATCTACAATTACTTTTCTACATATATTACAATTTAGCAGCGGCATTTTGTGACTAAAAAAATTATTTTTATTAGTCAAATCAATATTTAGTATCTATCTTGAAATTCATATTAGCAGCGACTTATTTCAGTACGTGTAATAATTTTGTGTACTGTGTAAGTAATGTGATATATAATTACGTTACTGACCTGTGCATACAGACTTACAAGTACGGAAGCAGACGTGCATAATTTTCTTGAAGATAGTCGAGAATAGTGTCACATCACTATCGATGTGATGACAGTTCAACTTTCTATGGTTGAGTCTGTGGTTGAATGTTTGTTAGCTCCTTGACATTTCTTAGCTCCTTGTAACGTTGCGTGGCGTCACTTTTGAATTTCAAATTCAAAATATAATAACTGTTCATGAATTTACTAAAATATCATACTTATTCTTCATAACATTAATAATAGGATAAAACGAGTTTATTGCACTATACTCAGCATTTATACTTTCGTGATAACAACTTCACTTCTTATTTACAAAAAACACAGTATGCACTAAACCGTATTTGTTTATTTCTGAAAATTGTTTAATTTAGTTCATTATTATTCGAGATAACACTTCTACTTATTAATTATGATTAAAACTTTGTTCACACGTAGTTTTTTCAGTTAAAATCACTTATTTAGATTTTTAAATACGAATTACGGCTTAGCGAGTTTGTTTACGTGAGAGCCGCCGCCATTATCCAAGGCAATGGTCTCACTATAGATAGTATCGATTTTATAAGCTATCGATAGTGCGATAGTATCGATTGTTTGTTGAAATATAAGTGTCAATATTTGTATTGGTATTTATTTATTCGTGAACAAAAAAAATTGTGTTCGATTTATAAAAGAACTTAATCCTACCCAAACTAATACATCAAAATTCATTAAGTAGTATACCACCTTTAACTTTCGTCTCTAAGAATACGAAGAATAGTATCGATACACTCGATAGTATTAATTAGAAAACATCGACAGTATCGATAGTTTTGGTCATCAATGTTATCATCAATACCTAGTATTGCAAACTATTGGCTATCGATACTATCGTTAGGCTTAACGATAGTATGACTGTTTTTTCAAGGTCAACAGATTACTATGCCACGATATACGATACGAATAAATCATAATCAATACAATTAGTTTCATTTTATTTAAATACGGAGTTCATTGTTACATTTACATATAAATAGTTTAGGGTTTGTAAGAAGTTCATAACAAAAAAAATGCAAGCAGACCTAAAAATATTTTATTTATCTTCTATATTATTATAATCGAAATTAAATACATAAAAAACGGCACGATTAACGAAACGATTATGTACTAACATCAATCGGTACGGTATGTACTACTAAGCATTAAATTCGAACTGTCAAAATAGCTTGAAATTGTCAACCAAAAAAAATACTGTCAATTTCATCGAAAATATACCAGTGTTTGACATTGACAGTTGACACCTACCTTTTCTATTTACTACCTAACTACATACCAGTTAGAGTTAGAGGTACCTTAGGTACCTACCGAAAAAAATTGTTTAAACATTATCATCCTACTTACATATAGTTTTAAGAAATGCAACAGTTTATTTTAATCGTAGGTACCTTTACAAACTCTCTCTTGTAATATTGGTGATTGAGAGCGGCATGTCCCATTTTCTGTTACCTTCATCAGCACTTGTGGAGATCAAAATTGAACCAGAATCTGCCGACTCTCCTCAAGAGGCCCCGCCGGTGCTTCTTGGATATCAAACGGAGCCCGCGCCACTAGGCGATCCACCACTTGAGCGAACTGAGGTCAGAACGGAACCAAACTCAGCAGATACTGCTCCAGCTGTGATCAAAATAGAACCCCACTCAGAATATGATAATATTAAAATAAAAAATGAGGATTCTTGTGGTATGTTTTTAGTCTATCCTAACATACTTTTGCATTCTTTTTGGCGTGTCGATGCCATTCCAACATCTTTTGAATTATTATAAATATAGTTACCTACTTAGTATATAATGTATGTACATTTTATATATAGTATGGATGTACAAGTTGACAAAGGCCTACAAGTACAAATAGACCTCAAAATGAACATTTGTAGGATCATCACAGCTGTCGGATGTGCAAGCATTTAACATCTTGGATATTAAGTTTGAAATTGATGAAGAGGGTCCCGTGTATCCGTGGCGTGGTCAATGGGACACAGAGATGACCGCGGAGCAGAGGGATGACAATGGTCTGTAATTATTTAAACCAATAGGTATCTTATTTTGAAGTAAAGTCTGAGCTTATGTAGAGTACCTACCTAAATATATGCTTTTTACTGGGATGTAAGTTTTCCTATGTCCTTCTCCGTACTTCTATGTTGATGCAAAAATTTCAGGAAGAGATGGACCAGTAGATAAAGCGTGAAGGGTATCAAACAAACAAACTCACTTTCTGCATTTATAATATTATAGTTAGGATTAGGATAACTGTATGTTGCAAACAGGATAATAAATATTTCAAGTCCAAGTCATGGACTTGCTTCAATGTTTTAATAGAAAGTTATCTAAGTGTTGACTTCTCACAAGTTATCAATAAGACAATTGTTTTACACATTCACAGATTCCCAAACGCGGGGAGCTGGCCACCAAGACAAAGCTGAAGGCAGAGCACCCAGCAGTAAGCGGACTGACCGTCCACACCAGTGTAATGTTTGTAAAAAGCGGTTTCGGCTAGCTACTAATTTGAAATTTCATTTTAAAACTCACACGAAAAGTCGGGAACTTTACCGATGTGAAGTATGTGAGCAGGCGATCATAGGGAGGGCCAACTTATCGAGACACTTGAAGACCCACACCTGTGCAGTGTGTATGCACCGGTTCAAGCATAAACATGAGTTGTTAGAACACAGGAGAACTCATGTTGTGAAACCTTATCAATGTGAAGTATGCCAACAAAAGTTTAGAGAACTTAGGCATTTAGTGTCTCACACAAAAAGATACGACAGTAAGGAACTATTCCAGTGCGGAGTGTGTCATCAGCTGTTTGAAAAACAAATATTTTGTTCACGACATTTGTGTCCAGCAGCATTCGGGCACATGAGTAGTTAAAGGGGTAGTTCGGGTATTGGTCTCAGCTGTCAGTGCCACGGACGGGCTCGGCTCGGCGGATTCTTCTTTCTTTCATTATGCTGCCACAAATTGTGATGTGAGCACCATCTGCAGCCTCCCATAAGAAATTTGAAATTGACAATATTTTTTATCAAACGCTCGGTCTAATATAGAACCTCAGTCATCCATCATAGCATAGCTGGGCACCATTTTTATGGTTCCGTCACAGGGCGGGCGCTTCATAGAAACGGCGCGTCAAATATGCCTACTACTCTTCTCTCAGCCGAAAGACGTCCACTGCTGGACAAAGGCCTCCCCCAAGGATTTCCACAACGACCGGTCCTGCGCTGCCCGCATCCATGCGCAACCCGCGACCTTCACCAGGTCGTCGGTCCACCGAGTGGGAGGCCTGCCAACACTACGTTTTCCGGTTCGTGGTCGCCACTCGAGAACTTTTCTGCCCCAACGGCTATCTGTTCTGCGAGCTATGTGCCCCGCCCACTGCCACTTAAGTTTGGCGATTCTGCGGGCTATATCGGTTACTTTAGTTCTCCTACGGATCTCCTCATTTCTGATTCGATCACGCAGGGAAACTCCGAGCATAGCGCCTAGCCTACTACTACTACAAATGAAACTGTATATCCGTGAACACGTCAGTAACACGTCAATGTGTGCGTTTTCATAGTCGAACGTCCCACAGTTACACAAGAACGGGGGAAAAGTGCGGAAGGAGCGGGGGGTGCCATATTGCGGGAGGGGCAGGGAGTTTCCTTTCTGTACGTAGTACTAATATTAATTCTGTGGTTCCGTATCACAAAAGGCAAAAACGGAACCCTTATAAGATCACTTTGTTTTCCGTCTGTCTTTCAAACTTTTTTTTCCCAGGAATGCTTAAAGGTATCAAGCTGACATTAATATCGAATTCTCGGATCCACGGCACAGATATTAATATATATGTCAGAGACAGATAAGACAGTCTATGGTTTCCCTGTTAGTTCCATTTAATGCGCGTAGCGCTAGTGTCGCATTAGTGATGTAAAGCGTAGTAATTTTTAAAATATCGACATTTGCTAGTGACGTTCCTTTACGATGAATTAAAAAGCTGTTAGGATTTATTTCTAGTTAATATTTTTTGTCAATGTTGTAAAAATAAATAAAAATGCAACACTCACAAGACAACTCTTTATTTCTTTTAATCTATATGTCTTATACTTATTATAAGCTAACACATGTGGTAGGGAATTTGTATTTACATTTTTTTCTTCTTTTTGATGGGCAAATTTATTTAAGTAATCGTGGATATATGACGTTATATTTCTATATGTCAATAAAAACTCTTTTGAAGGATATGCCAAATTACTATTTTTTAAACTTTTATACTCCCGGTGGGCTAGCCATTCATGAAAATTTTCTTTAGCTTGGGCAATGTATGTATGTTTACATTCAAGGCAATGAAATTTTTTTGTTAGTTTTCTGCATATATAGCCTGCAGTATAGGCTGAAGATTGTACTCTTACTCTTTCTAATATAGCTGACGTAACCATGTCTTCTTTATTCTTTGTATTGCCAACTGCTTGCATTTGGCTAAAAGAAGTGCTTGCTGTTGGATTTATATTTTCTTTATCTTCATTATTTTTTTGTTTTTTATCTTCATGTAACAAATTTAAAAAGTCAATGACTGTCTGCCCATCATCTTCTTCACAATTTGAATAAATTGAATGTGGGCCCATCACATTAGAAATTAATAAAGATTTAAAAGAATTTATAAATGTATTACAGTCTGGGTTTACATTTCTATAATTTATTGCTCTTATTCTTCCAAAAAAGTTCTCTAAGGGGTCTTGGTTTATATGCCGGGGGTATAAATATTCTAAATTATATTTATTAAATAGTAATTTGGCAATTCTTTCAATACTCTCTAAGGTAACTAACCAGCCATCAAGGGATCATCACTCTTACATTAAATTTACATTTTTTATTTATCGCCCTCTTGCTTGTAGCATCTACAAATTTCATAGATTTTAAAGTTTTTTTAGCTATCTTCCAAAAAGTCATATGATTGTACTTTGGCGTAATTGCACCTCTTAATTTTCCTTTTTTGTTACCGGCTTTAGAGCCATTTACACTGTCAAATAATTTGTCAAAAAATTGAACCACTTCTCCCGTTGTCCTCATTGTTTCGCTAATTCTTTCGCCTTTCACAGTTGTCTCTGAAATAATGAAAAATTACCTTTTACTAAATAATACTAGTTGTTCTGCGCAAATGTAGACCTCTCGATTTTTTTAAGAAAAATGGCAATTTTTTTAGAACAGCTGAACCAATTTTGATGCCCAGCAAACATAAAAATTAACTTAATATTTTCAATTCAATTTCATCAATTTTTATCAACAACGGACTTATTAACCTTCTTTTTAAATATATATAAGTTTTCAACTTACTGAAGCCTGCAGTATATTTCATCATAGCACCCGTCAAATGGCTGAAAACTTGTGCAGCTACACTGACTTTCATTTTTTTAATTTTGCTTGGAATAACATGGTGGTCTTTTAAATTCTCATTCATTTTCTCATTCCCAAGTAGACAGTCCATTTCATAAACTGTTATTATGTCATCCCATCGTGCTATATCTCCATTATAAATAATATTTTTTGTAATAAAATTATTTCTTATGCCCTTCAATAAATGGGGAGGGTCATAAACCACACTTAAACTTCTCCCAGATATCTCAATAGTTCCATCTGCAAACAAAAGAACAAAAAATTACATAAAGAAAGGTAAGTGTAAAAAAGAAACTAGATATTTTAGACAATCTGTAAGAGCATCCCTTTTTTTCACAGTACATAGGCATACAATGTACTCTTATAGAAGATTTTAAATTCTAAATGGCATAGTCTACTACAATCTACAAAACTAAATAAAAGATACTAACCATTATGTTCGCCGTGTTGGAGTCTTTTTTGCTCAGTTTCATGTTTGATAATTTTTATAGCGCTTCTGAATGTAGCACCTTGATCACAGACTAGAGCTAAAGGTATGAGGCCTGTTTCAGATTCTTTCGCTACTACATCCTTTAAAAATTCTTATTACTTCAGGTGCAGATGTTGTGCCCTCACAAAAGTAATAACTTATGGGTTGTTTCCAGTTGGAACAAATCCCTCTAATCATAAATACAAGGGCGTGGTCACAATAACTTAATTGCTTTTCACAGCCCAAGTCCTTGAAACCTCTAATTTCATCTTTTGCTTCTACATAGGTTAAATGAGGTGTGAGTGCAACCTCATCAAAAATAATAGAGCATATTTTCTTTTTGCTATCCCACTTTGCAGCTTTTTTTTAATTAGACGGAATATGTTGTCATTTATTCCAACACTGAATGTAATTTTTTCTGCCAAGCGATTTAATGTCCTTTTCGTTGGCAATTTGAAAATTTTCTGTAATAGTCTGTATCCTTTCGGGCTCTCTTTCATTAGTGCCAGAGATAATAATTTTTCATCATTCGTAAATCTCATGCCCTTTTTCTTTTTGTTTACAGACTTTAATTGCAATTTTAAAAAATCTTGTGCTGGTTTAGGCATGTTTTCAAAGTTGTTTAAAAATTTTGTACTAGAATTTAATTCTTTAGCTTGACTAAGCCTTTCACTGAAGGCTAATTTTTCGGCATTAACAGCAATAGCCTTTCTTTTTAGGTCTTTTATAAAACATGTGCACTTCTGTGCTTGATTGCTTCTGTGTTCATTTCCATCCAATGTCTTCTTTTGAATGGTACTGCATTTTGAAGCAGTATTACCTGAAAATAATTCATTAAAAAAATTTGATTTTGATAGCTTACATATATTTTATAAGAAGAAATCAATAAATTAAGAAACATGGACTTTCCAACCTCATTTACGCAGGTGAAGTTGAAATTGAGAATATAAATACCTGATGACGAAAAGTTCTTTGGGAGTATGGTGTCTCTCACTGAATTGTCATTAGGATTAATCATATCAGACTGCCACATAGAGCTCCCGGGTTCATCTATTGAAGACTTGGGGATTTGAGATGGCACTGGTGCTCCATATGAATGGTCTCCTAAAATTATTTGATACACAATTATTATAAAATTGTAGTTAATTTGTTTATTATAAATTATACTAAAACTACCAAAGGAAGGAGCATAATATAACATACAGGTGTACCACTTTGAATTACTTTTCTAACATAATTATGTTTAATTTTATTATAGTATTTAATTTTTATTATTTATCTATAAATTTTGTTGAGGTAAAACAACATTTTTTGTATGTATGATCCTTGACAACTCCTGAAACATTGATCCGAGTAAGATTTGGAACTATTAATAGAATTAATACATTCGCTGGACATAAAAATCAGTTTAGCTGTTTTTGAAATAGCATTTCTGTGAAAAACAAATCCTAAATTATGATATCCTGCTTTTTGTGGTTATTGACAACCTAATAGTAATAGTATCATATCAAGCTGCCATTGAAAGGGCTGTTAAAATGTATATGTATGTATACCTATCTTTTTTATATTGACCTGGATCTTGGATGTTTATCATGTATTGTTGAGTTAGTATCTCAAAACACAAGTCTTGAAGTTATCTTAAAGCTAGCTCAATCTGTGTGATTTGCCCATAATTATATTTTTATATGGATTGTGGAGAAATAAAAAAGAATTTGGATTGAAAAAAAAATTGTTTTCATACCTTCAATAATATCTGCAGTTACATCTTGGATGGATTTATCATCATCTCCCATAGCACTTTGCAAGAAGTAGTTGTGGTCACTTAAGTGGTCTCCAGCTAAAAACATAACATTTACTTAGAAGAATTACATAAGTTGTACTTAAGAACAATTTATAGGAATGTTATCTTTTTCTCATGCAAATTTTATTTTATACATCATACTATATGTATGTTGATATAAGTCCTAGTAAGTAACCTATATTGCTAAACAAAATTGAATGTATCCGCTAACATATAAATCATTTTCAACGGCCAAGTCACACAACATTAATTAGAATAATAATGAAATTGCAGTAAGGAACCTTAGACTTGGTACGACTTTATCCAGATTTCATTACTTTTTAGTAGATAAACTAACAGCTCCATCGAGGCTTGGCTAATTTTTTACAGAATGTTTTTGGTGGGATATTATTTGCATTTTAAATGCTTTATAGTTCTAATGATATTTAAATTAATAAGACAAAATGATCCAAACCAGTATCTTGACCCATTTGTTCACTCCAATACTATTGCATACATTATTGGTATAATGCAGGTATACAGTACTTGTACGATAGCACAGTACCTGTGTGGAAAATTTTCACTAGGTCTTATTAATTTGCTTACTTTAGATTACTTACCAGACGAAGATAGAGGAATGCCATGATATATTTCTTTTGGAGTAAATAAACAAGGATAGCCATGTCTAAGGCGGTTGCCCATTCCGTCAAATTGATATCGGTCGAAGTGACTGTGGCAAACATGCTTGTTCACCAATTGTTCTTTCGATAAACCACTAAGCTCCACGTTAGTGGGAATTAAAAAAGATAGCCATAAATCCCTATCTTCTTTAGGCAAATTAAAAAGGCAATGCGTCTTGCTATTCGAATCACAACCACCAACACAACATTTCCGAAGAGCCATATCGTTTATTTGATAGTCCAATGTCTATAAAACGAAATTATACGCAACAGGTTAGGTTTTGTAACTCAACTCAAGCTCGAAGGCGAGGAGTACACAATAAAAATGTCCAATGGTAATTTGTAACTCAACTCAAGCTAAATAGCGAGGAGTACACAAAAACAAAAGAAAAGGAGTTAGATCACAAACAAATGACAATCTGTAACGTACAAACAATACACCGCGAGTCACGAGAGACATAAACATAACAAAGTGTCATTTGCCAAAAAGAAAGAATAGGTATGGCCGACAATATGGCGGTTTGCGACACTAGCGCTGTGCGCATACAAGTGAAACTACACTGTCTCTGATCCACGGTCTCTTTCAGCCATAGAGCTAGCAAAAAAATTAAAGAATGATTTTTTTTTCTATGTCTATGCTTTCAGCAAAAATATTATCAAAATTATACGTCAACGCGATCAAGAGTTATTAGTGTAAATGTTGCGAATTTTCGCATATTTTGCGATTTCAGGCAGCAATCAAAACCTATGGGGTACTACCTGTTGACCTAAAAAATATTAAATTTGGCATAAATCTGAAAGGCTTTGGCCTACTTATACAGGAATAAATATGAAAATTGGAAATATGTGTTGTTGGAAGTCAGGAAAAAAAATGCGCTGGATTCAGTATGAATCTTAGGAATCGAACACTTGGTCTTATAGTTAGAGCAGGCTTGTCACACTAGAGTAGGCTTGTCACACTCCGCGGTAGGTATTGAAAACGCAAGTACGTACGGCGGCTCCGCCGGCGTGGCTAGCGTAGGGTCTCACAAGCGAGTTACGCACACGCGAACTTTTTCGTCACTTACTTCACCGATCCGATCGTGTGCGTTACCCTGGCAGGAAAGTGTGTCCTGGAGTTAAGTGAATGGAACCAAAACGTTGTGCGTAGTCTAGTGTACATGTGCCGCGAATAAAACTTTTGTGCGTCTTTTAGTTTAGGAAAAAAAACGGAAATCTAGGATTCTGCTAGGGTAACGTCGTTCTAGCAGGAAAGTTCTAAAAGAATGATCGGAGAGAGAAATATTCTGAGGGGGCAGTGAGCTTAGAGCTGTGCATTGATCTGGGCCGAAAAGATCATTTGTGCGTCTTCAGGTTTTCGGGATATTGCATTTCCTGCTAGAGTAACGTTTTGCAAAATCGTGGATCTCCTAGATCCATCGTATGTGCGCCTGTAAGATAAATATACATGAGTAGCTATTCATTTGTGCCCATCTGTGCCATAATTAGATTTAAGAAAATATTTATATTTTTAAGTAATCGCGTTGTCTTTGAAATCACGAAAAAAATCATAGCGCCTAAATGAAAAGACGTATAAGCTCGCTGAAAACTGAATTCGATTCTTCTATACACCTATAATAACCACAAAAAGTTTCTAAAGTGCTCATGTATTCATTATTGAATAATATTACTAAAAGACAAAATTAGGTGACTAAACTTTGACGTCAACATACAAGAAACTGGCTCAACCCAATAAGTGTGCGTGTGAACCAAAGATTAGTGTGTTCAGTCATATGTTATCGTGGAAATTTTCAGCTCAAAATGTTAAGGATATAAGTAAATAAACACAAATCCAAAAACATATGAACAACGGCAGATTATCCGGCCAAATTAGAATGACTACAAAAAAGCGACAGTTTCATACATATCGATAACCTTCTCTATTGAACGTATTATACCTAAGCTGTTCGTACAGTCGCATTCAAACGTTTATTAGCAAAATGCCAACCTGTAACTTTATTTGTGGGAAATAGTAGGAGTAATTAAAAAATATGTATTGTTGTTAAATAGGGATTTGTATAAAAGTTAAGGTCGTGTTCCTTATTTGTCGAAATAGGTAGATTAGGTACCTACTTCCTCCGCGCGGCACCCGATGACGTTGGATTAGTTTTCTGTCTACGGATAACAAAAACAATAGGGAGGGAGTCGCTTTGTCTAGCTAGCGTGAAGAAAGTGAGATAACTAGTAAGCAAAATGGTATAAGTGGGACAGAAATAGATATATAATCGTCATTCTATTTTCAATAATGCGATGTATTTTACTTTTTACTAGAAGTGAGTCATCTTTTCTCTTGGTGAACAGTTTGCTGTTGCAGTTGATTTAAAAATGCAATATCCCAATAAGACTGGAAATCCTTTCCGCAAAATATGCTTGGTAGATATATAAAGTACCCAGTCAGATCATGAGACATATTTTATGCTTTGACTACTGGACCACCGAGGCATCTACGGTGTCAAATCCGTTTGTTTGTTACCTCGTCATGCTTTATCTACTGAAATAGTCTTTCTGAAATTTCGCATACACATAGTTAGAAGTACTGGAGAAGGACAAAAGGTACCTTTCATCCCGGGAAAAAGCACTGTTCCCAGTGTCCACAGTAGTAGTTTGATCTGTGATTTGATGCTATAATATTTACTATTAAAATTACCTATGTATCCATACTAATATTATAAATGCGAAAGTTTGGATGTGAGTTTGTGAGTTTGTGAGGATGTTTGTTACTCAATCACGCAAAATCTACTGGACGGATTTCGATGAAATTTGGTACAGAGGTAGATAATGACCTGGAATAGCACATAGGCTACTTTTATCCCGGGAAAAAGCACTGTTCCCGTGGGGAATTCACGCGGGCGAAGCCGCGGGCAAAAGCTAGTAAGAGATTAAAAATAATAATTTCCAAATCAAAAACCTCTTTTTTAATTTTATATGGCCACTATGTGCATGTCCTGTGCATTTATATCCATACTAGCTTTTGCCCGCGGCTTCGCCCGTGTGAATTTCCCACGGGAACAGTGCTTTTTCCCAGGTATCTTATGTTCTTCTCAGTATTTATAACAATGTGTATGCGAAATATCAGGAAGAATGGTTCAGTAGATAAAGCATGAAGCAAACAAGTAAATAAAAATACTCACTTTCGCATTAGTAATATTAGTTAGGATAGGATAGTTAGGATTTTTTCATTATTTCCTCAAACTTTGTCGGGAATTCCCAGTTCGGAATTGCCGACAGACGTTTGATAGCGACTGTACGGCCAACAGCTTAGGTATAATACGTTCAATAGAGAAGGTCATCGATATGTATGAAACCGTCGCTTTTTTGTAGTCATTCTAATTTGGCCGGATAATCTGCCGTTGTTCATATGTTTTTGGATTTGTGTTTATTTACTTATATCCTTAACATTTTGAACTGAAAATTTCCACGATAATATATGACTAAACACACTAATCTTTGGTTTACACGCACACTTATTGGGTTGAGCCGGTTTCTTGTATGTTGACGTCAAAGTTAAGTCACCTAATTTTGTCTTTTAGTAATATTATTCAATAATGAATACATGTGCACTTCAGAAACTTTTTGTGGTTATTATAGGTGTATAGAAGAATCGAATACAGTTTTCAGCGAGCTTACACGTCTTTTCATTTAGGCGCTATGATTTTTTTCGTGATTTCAAAGACAACGCGATTACTTAAAAATTATAAATATTTTCTTAAATCTAATTATGGCACAGATGGGCACAAATGAATAGCTACTCATGTATATTTATCTTACAGGCGCACATACGATGGATCTAGGAGATCCACGATTTTGCAAAACGTTACTCCAGCAGGAAATGCAATATCCCGAAAACCTGAAGACGCACAAATGATCTTATCGGCCCAGGTCAATGCACAGCTCTAAGCTCTCTGCCCCCCCAGAATATTTCTCTCTCCGATCATTCGTTTAGAACTTTCCTGCTAGAACGACGTTACCCTAGCAGAATCCTAGATTTCCGTTTTTTTCCTAAACTACAAGACGCACAAAAGTTTATTCGCGGCACATGTACACTAGACTATGCACAACGTTTTGGTTCCATTCACTTAACTCCAGGACACACTTTCCTGCCAGGGTAACGCACACGATCCGATCGTTGTTTTATAAATGGAGGAACATAATAATAAAAAAAACAACAATCAACAAACAACCTACGCAAAAATTGTAAAAATAAAATAGTTTTCTGACCTACCTACATTCCTACATACTACTAAGATCTAGCCTAGGTTTATTTGAAACGTCATTTGTTCACAAAAGTAGAGTACCTAATAAACAGGCACATAATACATATTCAAATTAAATACTTATTTAAAAGTGGACAACCCTTACTTCGCCAGAAAAGGAAAGCGTTATACGATAGAAAGAGATGGAACGTTTAGGTGAATATAACTGTAGGTTATTAGCGTTGTGCGATCTGAATTGAATAGAATAGAATATGTTTATTTCTTAGATAAAAAACACAACACAACAAAAAATAAAAATACAAAAAAGAATGAAAACAACCGACAAAAACATAAATACTCTACACAATGGGGGTACACGAAAATGTTGTCATGGCGTCAGTTTGTGCTGTGTAGGTATCCAAGAAAAGGGATCCACTTAACATTTGCCGTCGAGCCCACAAATTGCGGGCTCGCGACGCTGGTTTTTAGTGGAACCTTCAAGTGAGATATATCACATACGTTTGTGGCAACTGTATTATCCATTTATATATCCGGTCAAAAATAAAATAAAATAATTAAATTGTTTAAAACTGTGATGAGAAAATACAACCATAAAATATAAAAGTACCCAGCATAGAATCACAAATTACCAACACAACCAGAAATACCCAAAAGCGTACATAGTGTGATGTGTAAATAATGTGTAGTTGTGCAACATGACCTGCAGCAACTACTACCCGTCCTTGTGCGGCTACCGCTGTCCTAGCTGTAGTTCAATCAAAAAACTCTTGTACTTGGTTTTAAAAGTATGCACTGATTTTGATAAACGAAGAGGAGGAGGCAGATTGTTCCAGCATTTGGTAGCCGCATACTTGAAACTGCCACTGAAAGCAGCAGTGGAGTGACGAGGCATGACGAGAGCATAACTCGAAGCTCGTGTTCGAGCTCTTCTCACAACACGTGCCCAAATCAGTTTATCATATAGGTAAGAAGGCTTTTGACATCTAATAATACCAAATAACAGAGACGCAAAGTGCAACTGTCGTCGGGCGTTCATTTTCAGTATTTTAGCGTTATTTAAATATGGTGTAACGTGCGTTCGAGGTGGAATTTTAAAACAATATCTGGCACACGCATTCTGAATACGCTGTATTAAATTTTGTGTGCGCACCAATAGCCGTGGACCGTACGCTGAATCCATGTAATTTAGTTTTGAGAGTACTAAGGAGTCGCATAGTTTTATACGAATTTCAGTAGTCTCGAATTGTATCGTCGTGGACTTAATTGTATCGTAGCGAGAGTCGTTATTCCTTTAATTGATTTTTCGGAGTGTTCCTTCTGTACTGTACATCGAGATATTATGTACTAACGCACGTACTGTGCTATTATGTATTCTGTGGTTAGAGCTATAATGTGAGATGCTTTGCGTGTACGGAACCCTCGATGCGCGAGTTTGACTCGCACTTGGCCGGTTTTTTTATTTAGCTAATAATAATATGTCCCACCGCTGGGCAAAGCCTCCCCCTCACCTCTCCAACTACTATTTATAGCTCGCTTAGCTGCTGCCCCGCCTATCATAGGCACCATTACTCAAATAATTATTTATTATAGAATTCTGCAATATAGGTAGCTTAAAGCATGAGTAGGTATAAAATTAAAGAGCTCATTTATGATTTCATTTTGCAGTAGTCAATTTGTATCAATTGTACCTGATAGTATTTATATGTATATATCATGGAAGTAATAAGATAAGTACTTTTGTACAAAGTACTTACTACTTTCATGGTATATATTGAGGTTTGAGTTTAGGGATTTTTAGTACAGATTATAAATAAAAAAATGCGATTTGATTGCCATGTTTTTTTCCTCCTTTAATCTTGAACTTGCATTTGTTGTAATGATCGAGATATTATGTACTCGATGGTTGTAATCTATTTAGTGAAATACTAGGTTTTACCTGCAGCCGTAGCTTCGCCTGTGTAAACTAGTTGGTCTTTTAGTCAGAGTCAGAGCTATAATGTGAGATGCTTTGCGTGTACAGAATCCTCGGTACGCGAGCTTGACTCGCACTTGGCCGGTTTTTTTTAAATTGGATCTGGCAACATTGATCATATCCAGTATAGATGGGTTTACGCCGAGAAGAAACTGTTCATTCCCGGGTGTAAGCCTACCTTATGAAGGGTTTACGTCGGGAAAAACCTTTTCTTCCCGGTGGTGGTTCTTCTACCGACAGGACGTACCTAGCTCTATGGTTCTAGCTAGTGATTATTTTCTCTATGGTTGGCTGTCTGTGGTGAATGTTGTGGTGAGCATGGAAGTAATAATTAGTACTTATTACTTCCATGGTGGCCTCAATGTTGGCAAAGACATTATACTTCAAACTATAATGTCTTTGCATGTTTTTTTTTTTTTTTTTTATTCTTTTTTTTTTTTTTTTGGGGGCTTTTGTCGATGACATGTCAGTCCCATTGAACAGAAAAAAACAACATTAAACACAAAAAAAGGAGAACACAGAAGAGGAAAAAAAAAAATTACGTTAACCTAATGCCTGTGTGGCCTGTTGGAGGGACTCCAACAAACCACACCAGCACAAGGAGGCCTCAGAACTTGGTTTACACAAAACACTTTGAATTGCCCCCACATCCAGCCTATTAATTTTAAACCTATCCAGAAATGCTTGTCTTGCACTTTGGTTCCGCTCACATTCCATCAATAAGTGATAGATATGCTCTATGTGTCCACATGTTTCACAATTGGGTGAGTCAACTTTTTTCATTAAGTATGCAAATTTTCTTGATGGAATATGACCGGACCTTACTCTTAATATCAGTTGTATCATTCTTCTAGGTAACCTACTATTTATGAACCACGGGATACGAGGAGGCTCACTTTGGATCGTTTTATACCATATGCCTTTTATCTTCGACCGTTCATCAAAGTATTCTTTCCACCTCATCTGGCATTCCAATTTAAATTCACCTAAGGCTTCCGAGTAGCATAGGGCAATATGGTATTCTGTTCCATTCAAATGAGCTGCATTTGCTAATTTATCAGCCTCCTCGTTACCGCGTATTCCTACATGCGAAGGGACCCATTGCAACTTCACTTTAACATTGCGTGATTCAAATTGTAGTATCTGTGCGAGTATACAGAAGGCAGTCGAGACACCTCTGTATCCAGAGGCGCATCGAGCCAAGTGTTGTATCGCACTTTTACTGTCAGAGCAAACAAGAATTTTGTCCCAGTCATAGCCATCAGCATATGTGAGTGCGTTAGAAATTGCTATTAGTTCCAGCGTCATTATACAAACATTATTCTTAACATTTGAACTTCCACTGTTCCCTAAAGATGGATCATAATATGCTGCTCCTTGTTTCTCTTTATTCTTTGATCCATCTGTAAAGATCGCATGCCATGCCACTCATTATATTTTGTCTGGAGTTCATCAATGACCCCAAATTTTAAATCATCACCTGAATAACAATGTTTGGAACCTTTAAGACAGTCTAATTCACTTATAGTTATATTCTTTATATCTAATCGAGAGAACCATGTATTTGCTGTAAACACATCAAGAACGGTGGAAGAATGAACATTAATGTCTTTTGCATGTTGGTGAGTGACACAAAAACTCAATCAATACCTGTCACTGTCAATGTGATGCAAACATTACAAAGAAAAGAGTGAGTGTATTTCTCTATTTATATTATAATTGTGTTTTTGTCTCTCTGAGTGAGTTATTCGAGAGCGAGCGTAGATTTTCTTTAATGTGGTGTTTTTAATCTGCATTATAAAAAGAAAAGTAGTGTGCTAGGGAAAATGCATCAGTGTAGTGTTATTGGTTGCGGGACAAAACAAACAAATAAATCATCAAATTTGACGCTGCATCGGTACGTACAATTCCTATTTTATTAAAATATCACAGCCGATGATAGGTGTTCTTTCTACGAATAGTTTATAGTCCGGTCATTCTATGTTTTCAGAAAAACTAATTTATGATGTTTTGAAACTTGTGTGACATATACCTTCGGTTGTGGTGTTCAACGCTCACTACCGTTACCACACCCCTGCCTTATTGACCGAGCGAGCCACAGAGTATATATGAAGAAGAGCTGTTCATAAGCTAGTAGACCTGTCCCCAGTCGACCAACTTGAGGCTTCTAGCTATTGGCCACCAGACGTCACTATTGTCGCATTCGCAGAGTTCACTTCACAGTGTCAACAAATATTACACGTGCCGAATAAGTGTCGAAGTTATGCGAAATTTCAGAGATTGTGCTTATTAACAATGAAGTGCTGTATTGTAGGGTGTAAAAGTAACACGCAGAAGAAGGAATCACGCGATAAAAGTATATCTTTTCACTCGTAAGTATTTTTATGTAATTTTCCAAATGTGTAGTTCATTAATTACGCCATCTATCGTTGAAAAGCAGAACTTTTTAGCCAATTTTTGTAATATAATGTTGCCAGATGGTGAAACATTTACCATTAATTAGGGAAAATTTAAAATTAGTTTTTATAAAGTATATCAGCACAACATGACGATTCCATTGAAGAAATGGTGAGATTTCTCGAGGTTGTACCTATTTTCATATAAATAATAAACATAGATAACCTATTATTTATTTTCAGCTTTCCCTCGGACGATAATTTAAATAAAAAATGGGTTGGGTGTGTAAACAGGTGTAATTAGGCGCCAACAAAATACAGTAAAGTGTGTTCTTTACACTTTAATGAACACGACTTTCTGCCCAAATCAACCAAAGGTTACAGGAAGCTCCGACAAGAAGCATGCCCTCAACATTCGAACCAGCAGGTTTGTTTTTTTTAAATAACTGAAGCAAGAATACATGAAATATTAATATCATCTTTTACATACACAGACGTATCCTAACTAATATTATAAATGCGAAAGTGATTTTATTTGTTTGTTTGTTTGTTACCTCTTCACGCTTTATCTATTAAACCAATTTTTCTGAAATTTCGCATACAAAATACATTAAAACTAATTGAATAATTGTCTTATGATCTGTAATTTAGATTTTTCATTTTATTTTAAGATTAAAAATTCGTGGTTTAAATAACAATTGTGTTTTCAGTAACAAGCTGTAAATGTTTTTTAAAAAAAGGCAAAAAGGATTAAGCATTATCCCCCCTGTGAAACTGTTGCTTGAGCGCGAGTTAACACTTTATTCCCGATGGAGCGAGTTGAAAAATAGGTAAAATAGCAAATAGGCAAAATTACAAATTCATAGGCAAATACCGTTTATACACTCGCATATATATGTGTGCATGAAATTAAGTATGGCTGCTTACGTGCGTGTTGTGATTTTCAATCAAAATGGCTCGAAAATTTAATTGTTACCGACCGCGCATAGATGGATATATTGATAAAGATATAAAATAATAAAAAAACGTGCCAACAGGTCATAAAGAGTAACCTGAACCTAACTTATTTTCTGCCTTCAAGTCTTTCCGGGCAGTAATAAAAAAAATAACCTGAACCTAACTTCGTTTCCGCCCTCAAAGGCTATCCGGGCGGTTTTAAAAAAAATAACCTAAACCTAACTACTACTATATGATCTTAGCTTCTCAATATACAAAGTTTAGTAAGTTCGATGGTGGGTTGCTGACCTAGGGATCGTATGCTATATAGCCTAATGTTATACTGAAAATAACCAATAAATATATTTTTATTTTTAGTTTAACACTCAAAAAATTACAATTTCGGAAACATTGTTTATTTTTAGACCAACTGCGAATTGGACCAACCGCGCCTAAACCGTGTCAGTGATGTCTACAGCGAAGTGCTGGGCGGGGTGGGGTGCGGTATTTGAAATGAGTGCGGGGCGGTGAGTGATCGATATGTACGTTAGTACTACTTTCTATTCTGTGGAGTATATGGTAACCATAAACATTTGGTTAAAATGGGACCAACTTGGGAATAAACTATTTCGAATAAAACAATAATTTCGGAAATCAGTCCACTATAGGCGGAGAAATCGGCGAACATACATAAAAAAAAACATACATACATCGAAACATATAACCTCCTCCTTTTTTGGGAAGTCGGTTGAAAATATGTTAACATAGCAAATATATATTTCACTGTCAATTTTACTGGGAAATAAAAAATCAAATAATCGTTTTATTTTAATGGTACTAAAACAAAGTTATCTAGCAAGTAAAATTATTCTTGTCATAGATTTAGAGTCATACTACAGAAAATTCTCTAGAGTTTTTGTTCTAGAGAAATCGTTTTTTAGTAAATTTTATCTTGACGCCATTTTTATTGCCTATTTTTACACGACTGACCAAAAAAGGAGTGTTATGTTTTCAGTGTTCATGTATGTAAGTATGTATGTATGTAAGTTTCTTTATTCCACCATAAGTCCTGAACGACTTAACAGATTTTGACGTGAGAGGTATTGTTAGATTCCTTGCATTCCTCCAAATGACATAGGCTATGTAAGTTGTAAGTCGTGTTTTTTATTTTGAAATAATTAGCTTGTTGCTTCAAATTATTTTCGTTACATATTCTAATGCATATTTTTATGGTTTTATCATTAAATTATATCTAATTAAACATTTAATATGTACTTAATAACTTAAAATCTGGCGTAGGATTTATCTCGATACGTCGCTTAGAACCAGAAATATTAGTAATAGCCCGGGAAGTAGTGTCATGACGTGCAAATTTTGGTATCGGAAGAATTCACTTGGCACAGGTGTTATATACATGAAGTTAAGCTAATTTAGCCCGGTAGCCATCCACCCCTGATGGGTAGGTAGGGGGGCATTCAAAGGTACACGCCGCCGCGCTTTAGTTAAAAAATCCTATCAGCTTCTATTTACCTACCACCTCGAGTTTGGTGTCATTTTCTAGTAAATCAGACATGAGGAATTCATTTTTGAGACATTTAGTATATAGTTTGATAGAAAAAAAGGAAAATATTGACGAAAATATCAAAATTGGTTTGTTATTTTTTATATAATTGTCAATATTTTTGAAAATCCTGAATTTTGTGCAAATAAAAAAATACTATATTAAAGAATATTTATCTAGCTTTTAAAAAATATATACTTTCATATATATAGTTATCATAGATCTTTCTGAAAAAAATCGGACATGGTACGCGGCGGTGGCTAGGATCTTTTCCAATCGTTTAGTCTCTCATCCTTTTGTAACCATATTAATTTGGTTTTATATGCAAAATATACAGAATATGTACTTACCTAATAGCATTTTTGGTAGACATTTGGTAGGGCCACTTAAATATATATGTGGCCCTACCAAATGCCTACCAAAATGCTATTAGGGTAACTTGAGTTATTGACTGTCTCTTGTGGTCTGATGAATAAATAATAGTTTTTTTAGGGTTCCGAAGTAAACATGGAACCCTTATAGTTTCGTCATGTCTGTCCGTTTGGCTGTCCGTCCGTCTGTCCGAGGCTTTGCTCAGAGATTATTAATGCTATCAAGTTGTAATTTGGTATAGATATACATATTAATTACGCGGATAGAAATGGAGATCAAAATCATGAAAAAAATAGTTTTTAGGGTTCCGAAGTAAACATGGAACCCTTATAGTTTCGTCATGTCTGTCCGTTTGGCTGTCCGTCCGTCTGTCCGAGGCTTTGCTCAGAGATTATTAATGCTATTAAGTTGTAATTTGGTATAAATATACATATTAATTACGCGGATAGAAATGGAGAACAAATTTATGAAAAAAAAAGTTTTTTTAGGGCGGCTCCCCTACAGCTAAAGTGGGGATGATTTTTTTTATCTCGATTATACCATCGTGTGGGGCATCATTTGATAGGTTATTCAAAATATTATGAGTGTGTAAACATCATATTTTGATTTAGGGATCCTTTTGTGAAATATTTGACTTTAAAGTGCAAAATTTTGTTAATGTGGTGAAAATGCCTTCGCATACCGCTTCACTTCTCGACAATCGAGCAGTGAAGCGGTATGTCTGACTTGGGCCACTAAAAACACCCCGGTGCCTCTACATACCAATACTGAAGAGGTGGGAACGGTGGAGTTACCACCAATCTTTCACACTCTCCAGCCACGGCAGTGACCTTCAAAAGGTCACCATGCATCGAAAATAATTACTCCGCCTGCCTTAAATAATAGCCTCTTATAAACGTCCGCGTTGGACCGATTACCAGGTCCATCGCCAGCCACACACACATCAGAGGCTCATAAGATGGGCATAGGCCCTTCTCCTCCGGCCCGGCCTCCGACTGCGTATCCCTTCTTCAGACAGAGCTTCTCGTTGTCGCTTTGCCTCTTCTTTCTTTTGACATTACAGTCTCGCTGAATATCTATGCTGCCTTCCAACACCTTCCGCTGCTAATCATAGCCTGTACTACAGAGGGCAGCGAAAGGTCGCTTCCCACAACCGAGCGTAAATCATGACGTTCTCGCTCCCAGGCCGGACACTCCTCAAGCGTTTGCTGAGCTGTCTTCGAGGCAGTCGCAATAATGACATTCAGTGGTCCGGCTCTCTTCCGGGTATCAGATACAAGAACCTGCCAAAACAGCCATGTCCTGTAAGAATTTTGCGTCAACCGGAAAGTCAAACAGCCATGCTGCCGATCTAACCACTGAGAAAGAACTGGTCGGATAGCACAGTTGGATAGCATCTACTGTTCTTTGACCTCCACTTGGCTGCCTCAATCTTTCTTCCCATTCATTTACAGCTTCCAAGTGGAGACCCGCTTTATATGTAGCCACTTCCCTCGGTGCTTTATTGTAACCTAGGGCGCGATTTTCTTCACGCCATAAAAAAGCCCCAGAAAGAATTTTTTGCCTCCAGATCCCATGGCGGGTCCTTGCCAACAAGAATACAAGCAGCGTCTGCAGAAACTGTGCGATATCCTTGTATTGTACAGATAGCCCTTTGGGGTCTACGCAACAACATTATGCTCTCCTTTTTTAAATCATCTGCGCATACTGGGGCTCTATATATTGCCATCGACCGTACGACACCAGTATAGAGGCGTCGCTCGGGTGCATTGGGTCCTCCGATATTAGGCAGTATCCTGGACGACGCAGATGCCGATTTCAAGAGTTTCGGAGCCATATTCTTGAAACGATCGGAGAACTTCCTTTTGGCATCTAGGATTAGGCCAAGGTACTTCATAGTTCCACAAATAGCGATATTGACCCCACCTATCACTATACTCGTTCTTTCTGGCGGTGCATGTCTAGGACGATAAAAACATAGGGCTTGGGATGCGGAACGCCACATGACATTTCCCAGCATTGCCATCCGTCTTTCCCTGGGTAGTCGACGTGCCTTTCTGACAAGTAGGAGTCCACAATGCACACTCTACATGCACACCCTAGTAAACAGCGCTTAGGAGAAGCAGCCGAGAACTAGCTTCCATCGTCGGAACATTCTCTAGCTGACTGTCTTTTTTGGAGAACAGCGCACTTGCTGATTTGGGATGGGAAATGGAATTAAATAAATGGAAACCAAAGTGGACTATTGCACCAGTTGCTGCTACCGCTTGTCTGAACTGATTCGGTGCAAGCCACGGTGCGGTGTTAGGTGCAGCTGTCAAAATTCAATTAAAATGAACCAAATTATGCCACTGGTGGAAAATGTCGATAATATATAATAAAATAATTGGTCAAGTCCGTATCGGGCCACCATTGTAGAGTTCCGAAGGTGCCTGCCTGCCTACCCCTGTACAAATGTGGACACATCAACTCAAATTAACTCCCAGCTTTATTTAACTAATGACTATAATACAATGTATATATACCATACCATCATATTCAATGAAAAATGTTCCTACAAATATTTTTCATACTAAAATCGATTTTGTAAGTTTATCGTCTATTACTAGTTAAAGGGTAAAGCCTACATAATAGTGATAGTTTTCCTTTTAAATTCATTATCTTTACTACGTATCATGACTTTTTTCCCGTATCCACCGACAACTATTTTCCTATTCGAGAGGGGGGACACTTGACTCTAACAAAATTTTGCACTTTAAAGTCAAATATTTCACAAACGGGCATCCGTTAAACAAAATATGATGTTTACACACTCATAATATTTTTGAAAGACCTATCAAATAATACCCCACACAATGGTATAATCGAGATAAAAAAATTATCCCCACTTTAGCCGTAGGGGAACCGCCCTAAAATTTTTTTTTTTTTCATGATTTTATTCTACATTTCTATCCGCGTAATTAATATGTATATCTATACCAAATTACAACTTGATAGCATTACTAGTCTCTGAGCTAAGCCTCGGAAAGACGGACGGACAGCCAAACGGACAGACATGACGAAACTATAAGGGTTCCATGTTTACTTCGGAACCCTAAAAATACTATTATTAATTCATCAGACCATAAGAGACAGTCAATAACTAAGTAAAGTACTTATTCTGTATATTTTGCATATAAAACCATATTGATATATCAACAAAAGGGTGAGAAAATAGATGATTGGAAAAGTTGCTAGCCACCGCCGCGTACCATGTCCGATTTTTTTCAGAAAGATCTATGATAACTATATATATTAAAGTATATATTTTTTAAAAGCTAGATAAATATTCTTTAATATAGTATTTTTTTATTTGCACAAAATTCATCATTTTCAAAAATATTGACAGTTGAATAAAAAAAATAACAAACCGATTTTGATATTTTCGTCAATATTTTCCTTTTTTTCTATCAAACTATATACTAAATGTCTCAAAAATGAATTCCTCATGTCTGATTTACTAGAAAATGACACCAAACTCGAGGTGGTAGGTAAATAGAAGCTGATATGATTTTTTAACTAAAGCGCGGCGGCGTGTACCTTTGAATGCCCCCCCTACCTACCCACCAGGGAGGGAGGGGGGTGGATGGCTACCGGGCTAAATTAGCTTAACTTCATGTATATAACACCTGTGCCAAGTGAATTCTTCCGATACCAAAATTTGCAGGTTCCATACATTGGATGACACTACTTCCCGGGCTATAAATTACACGCGAACGAAGTTCGCGGGCACAAGCTAGTACGGACCTACCTAATAATATTCATATTTGATAAAATAATATTAAATCTTACATTTATAGCGGGCGCTTTTATTTTAAGAGAGTTTTACATAAAATTCGACGATAGAATTTCAATCGCACATAGATTTGCTTCTTTACCCATTATTAACTACCATAAACAAGTAATGTAAAAAATAAGAAGTAATAAATTTGTTATGCCATGATGCAATAATAAGTTTAAATAAGTCTTGTAAGTCCTGCGCCATTACCTATGTGTCGTTGTCTATTACAAATCAAATGTAATTTAAAGTTGGTAGTCTTTGAGCTTTGTCTTGAGTTACGTTGGTTTTAAAACTTGAACCTCCTAAAGGTTTCAACTTAATCTGTATATTACAACTAAAACGATTTGTAAATTTACAACTCTTAACTTTATCTATTCATGTTTTCTTAACTCATTTTTCAGTAGGTAGCATGCCAATACATTTTTCTTTTTGATTAATCTGCCTATTAAGTTATTTCATGATTTTAAGTTTTACAATGGAAGTCGGTTCATTTTTTTGGGTAAAATTTTTCAACCAATTTTATTTACATTGACATATGTTTTGAGAACCGCATTATAAAATTTGCTATTTAAAAAAATATTTAATCGATCGTCAGCTTTTTTACATCAGCAAAAATTACCCAATTGAAACTCGAGACAAAAAATATTAGTATTATCTATTTGGTGACAATATGACATATTTGTTTAGAAATGCAATTAAAAGGTATTCATATATTTTTAAGGCATTGAATAATAATATAAATTGCATCCTTTTTATAATATTTTAGGAAACACCATTTGGTGATCATTTATCCGTTTTGGTGAGCGTTTCGAATTTTATTAGTAGTAAAATTGATACATTTTTGGTAGGCCTTTAAACACAAGCCTTAATGTTTTACTTTAGAATGTTTAGGTTTGAACTAATATTTGATTTATTTTCAACAAAATTCAACAAAAAGTACTGTGAAGATTGTTCACATAATCGGACGATTAAGAAAAAACGGAGTTTACATATTATCAGCCTTAATATCATCATATCATAGCCATAATATCATAGCCATAATATCATAGCCTTTTTCCCGTGGGCAGGCAGAGACTATCTAAATTATCATTTTAAGAAATATAATGTACTAACTTTTACCCGCGGCTTCGCCCGCGTGAGTTTTCCACGGGAACAGGGCTTTTTCCCGGGATGAAAGATACCCTATGTTCTTATCAGTACTTGTAACTAAGTGTAGGTACCTATGCGAAATTTCAGGAAGATTGATTTTGAAGATAAAGTGTGAAGGGGTACAAAACAAAAAACAAACAAACATATAAATAAACAAACAAGTTCAGGAGGATGCTGATCTCCAAGCTTCAATTTTCAAGATGGCACCCCTTGATTATGAATAAATATGGAAAAAATAATAGCAGCTATTTTACAATTTTTTTCAATAGGATTTATGTGAATAAATAATTTAGTGCATATCTACAGCAATGTTAAGAGATCAAAATGAGGTTGCATACACTTACTTACTTCGTACTTCCTTCGAGGACTCTTTTTCCGCAATTAGGCCTCCAGTTTGGGCCCTTTTTTGCATGAAGAGGATGGCCCGGAACTTCATTAGAGCCAGCCCAGCTCCTTTAGCTTAAATTTAATATTTTGAAATACAAAAAGTTCCATACCTAGTTTTTAAATTGATCGCAAACAGTCACCTACTAGAGAGATCGATGCTGAAAAGGTACACAAGCGAAAGGAATTTGCCACAAACCGCAAACAGCCGAGTACACATTGGCCCAAAACTCGACAAATCTATCTATATTTATATAACTCAAAGGTGACTGACTGACATAGTGATCTATCAACGCACAGCCCAAACCACTGGACGGATCGGCCTGAAATTTGGCATGCAGGTAGATGTTATGACGTAGGCATTCGCTAGGAAAGGATTTATGCGAGCGAAACCGCGGGCGCCAGCTAGTGGTTTATATAATTGCCATTGTAGTGTATGTGCAAAGTATTAATATGACGCGCTACGTCATACCCCCACCCCCTACCACAGAGCGAGGCGTCGTGCTGGAGGAGCTCAGTCTATTCAGCACCGTCGTGGTGTACGGACCGGTGTCTAAGCGCATGGACTGTGACAGTGATTAGTGACTAGTTAGTAAATACCACAGGGCTGGCTGCTTCATAGAAACGGCAGTCAAATAGAAATACATACACATGAAACTGTATGCGTGCCCCCTCCTTCGCACGCAACCTTGCCGAGATTTTTATGTATTTCTGTATTACTCTCAAGTATATAAGTTTTCTCTCTCGAGACTGCACCTCATAATGATATACCTTTAATAGTTAATGGCAAAGTATTAGAGTGGGTACACAGTGTCAAATTCTTAGGCGATTACCGTTGACTGTAATTTAAAGTGGATAAACACATTGAACTCACGGCCAAAAAACTTAGCTCGGCGGCTTATGCAGTGAGTGAAGGATAAGACAGTGCACAAACATTGAAACAGCTAGACTCGTGTATTTCAGCTACTTTCATAGCATAATGTCCTTACGGATTAGCCAGTATGATATGGGGAAATGCAGCCGAGATAGGGAAAATATTTGTATTACAGAAAAGAGCAATTCGTTTTATCTGTACGGGTTAAAACGGACGCGATTCTCTACGGGGAGAGCTCTTCAAATAAATCAATAAAAATTGTTACTGTTGCATCTCAATACATCTTCAATGTACTTATTTTTGTTAAATCCAAGTTTAAACCTCTTTAAAAAAATCTGCGATGTACATAAGTATAAACACCCGCAATAAGAATAAACTTTATACGCCCTGCTTTAGGCTTAAAAAACCGGCGGTCTTTCGTGGGTCAAAGTGTAAAAATGTTTAACAAGCTCCCTGACGAGGCTATAAATTTACCGATGCAAAAATTTTAAACATATCTTAAAAATACTTTGATTCGAATAAAGCGTATTACACAATAAAGTGATTATTTGAACGATAAAAAAGTTTGGTCTCTCCCTACAACTTCGCCACTCCACTCCATGATTACATTCTTTTTGATATTGTGAAAAAAATAACCTTACCTTTTCTTTTTTTAAATTTAATTACATTGACATTTAATTGTTAAACATGTACGTGTATTGTGATCTTCAAGGGACTGAAAGTATTTATTTTTCTAAAATGTTCAAACTTTAGAACGGAGTGTTGCCAGGGGATCACTGCTTCGAATTTTATTTTTATTTTTTGTTCTTAACCAATTCATTGTGGGTTACTTGATCACAAACATAACAATTTGTTTTATTATATTGTGTTTATTATTTCTTTTTTTACTTATATTTTATTTTATTTTTGACTTTGTACACAATCTAGTGTATGTATAAAGTTAATGAATAGCCCCTCTGGCATGCTAGGCGACCAAGACTGTTTCCATGAGTTTCTTTTCGGCATTTCTTCTCAGCAGTGGTCGTTCCGAAATGCTTTAGTAGTTTGTAGCTTTGAGACATAAAATATTATGATAAAATAATTAGTTATCGACGTGAAAAAAGACGAGCCTTCTTTGAAGGCCAAGATTTCAATAAAAAATTTGACGCTGACTTTGACTTGACTCTCACCGAGTATACAACAGCCATTATAATTATTGTTGTAGGCGTTGTTTTTAAATTAAAAAAATTCGGTGCGGGGCTTTATTGTCGGTGTCGGTGGACACGGCCGTTGGTTTTTGAAACGTCTATGTCAAGCGAGTCGCTTTTAAAAGATTAGATTAAAAGAAATAAATAAAATGGTCTACGTTCTTAATATTTTTATTTCGATTTATTCTATACAAAACATACACCTTGTATTCTATACAAACATGTAAATTGAAAACATAACACTTAAAATAAATTGCATGTGCATAAGGCTGTTTTTTGGTTTGATGTGATAATTTATTTGTGATTTTCTTGCTATACTCAGAGATGATACAATAAAGATGGTGCCCCGCGCTTTACAAAATATTTTTTTCAAAAACAGTCATTTTAATAACAACGTTTTTTATAAACTACACATTTTAAAAACATCTGGGTGTACAAACTAATCCTTTTTTATAAAATGGATTATTTTACAAACAAACTACTAGAGAAATATTGATTTTACAAAACAAACTACTAGAGAAATATTGATTTTACAAACAAATTACTTAACAAAAGACTTCCAATTGGTAAAAAACATGGCAAGATAAAATATCTTATGACAAAATACATCGTTCGCTAAACATTATTTACCAAACTAACTAACTAAAGACATGAAGTTTTAAATGTCTACATAAGCAGAAGTCTCTACATATTCACCGGGAAATTTTGTATTAAGGAGAATAAATGTTGTGGTCTTTTACTTATTCTTTAAATCTCTCTCGAACCAAAGTCGATCACAAACATTGCAAGATAACCCAAACGGATTTTCTTCGAATATAGTTTTGAAGCGATTATCCGCCATCGCCAATAGGAGTTTGCATAACATCACTTCGACTACTGTTCAAGTTCCCCAGTTCACCCAAACGGATTCCCACATTTGTATGGGTTGTATGTATATCTTCATCTATGTTACGTCCATTGCAATAAGTACATCTTCGGTAGCAATGCATCGTGGAGTCGATGTTGTTCAAGTCTCTAGAGAGTTGTTTGTTGTTAGAGTTTGTTAAGCCATGGGACCCCTCTTAAACAACGAATAAATAATAAACACAAATCTATCTCGTTGCCACAATAATATCAGTGTGATTCAAATCGGCTCTCTCCAGGAGAATGTTATCGATGCTGTCACTCCTAGCGGCGGCGATTTACCGTCCCGTACTGTCACTTTATAATTAAGAACATAATATTATAATACCTCATGTAAGTTCCAATCGAAAAGAGCAGACGAACTTTCTAGGAAAGAGAGCAGATAGAAACTTTCGTGGATCCTGAACCCAGAACTTCCCATAGCTTATGGGATAACGAAGAGGCGTCATCAAGCAAAAGAATGAAAAGTTGAATCCAAAGAAGATGGAGAAAGAACTAGAAGTTTAAGAACCAATCTAAAATCTTCATCAAAGCAGCAGAACCAAAAGAAATCAAAACACCTACTTAAATTGAGTAGGAATAACATTAGAATCATCATAGGGATCCTCACAGGACACTGCCAACTGAATAGACACCTCACAGTGATTAAGCAAAGAAAACCTATCTGTCCCAGCTGCCTGGAAGAGGAAACTAGCTTTCATCTAGTAGCAGAGTGTCCGCTTACGCTGCTGCGAGGAGAGAAGTAATAGGCTCAGACTCTATATGAAAATGATCTTAGCGACATTACAATAAGGGCAGTTATTAAAGAATTCTGCAAAGTGACAGGTAGATTCAGTGGGTCCGCCACCAACTTAAGTTACCAGGTAACTCAAACCCTATAATACGGGTCTCGAGGGAATTGGGTGAAATGTGGTCCCAGCATATAAGTGGACTGATCACCTCGTCTGGTGCTCGCTAGCTGGCGTCCTCATATAGTAAACCGTAGTAAATAAATAAAAGTTCCAATCGAGAGTCTTGGAAGAAGGAAGAGCATTTGTCGAGTACAGGGAGGGGATATTGATGGCTGTTAAATAAAAAAATAATAAATAAATGTAAGTTGTAGATTCCCGCGGCTTTCAGTCTTCCCTCCCGATAAACTCAAAAACTACTAAGACAAAGTGATTCATGAGAAGGCTTAGATACCAACATAATAAGGTAGGTATACTTACATAATTTAATATTATTTTGTGTATATTAGTTGAACGGATTTGATGCGGTTTTAAATTTTTAGGTAGGAAAAATTGCTTCAGTAAAGTGTACCTATATAACATTTTCACCTGTGCGAAGGCGGGGCCAATATATATAAATTATTATAACACCAAGCCAGGCAACGACGCCTGCATTCGTCTAGTGTCTGTGTAGATATGCCGGTTGTCTAATTGGGTTGGGCAAAAGGTACTGATCTCTATATGTAAGTAGATCTATTGACCAGAACAACTAGACGTGTTTCCATTTTAAATAGAGCATATATTTCATAATAGTACATAATAATCATGTCTAAGTTGTACTAACCGTACCCAGTATCTTCACTGTCCATAGGTACAGCAATAATATAGCTGAAGTGCTCGAGGAATCAGCGGCAATAGCAGCAGCTCTTAGGCGCTCCTGAAACCGCCTCGCTCGTTCGGTGCCAGACATTGGGGTGCTAATGCGTGGCCTATTATGACTCTCTCTCTGCGAGGACAACCGGGATTTGTAACTACTATTAGGTTTAGTTTTCCTCATTTTTCCTTTAATTTAATTTATAATGTTAGAAAGATTTGATCCTTTTTGATTAACTCCATCGATTGATACCATAAAAAACAGGTGTTATTTTTTGGATTGTAGCCAGTTCGATTCCCGGCGTGGCAAATGAATTTTCAAAAAACTTTGAATGCAATGCAGATTTAATTATTTTTTAAATAAAGCAATGTTTCTTTAAAGAAAAATTTGATGTCTTCAGGATTAAGGTTACTTTCCCTGAAAGAGAAGTAAATTCCATTCGTCTTGATAGTGTTAAAACGCTGCCAAATCTGTTTCGCTCGACCGATATTGGATATTAGTATACCAGTGTGTAGCCTAGAACCTCCTCTTTCGATGATAGGTGTGACGTATATTTCATCCTGGGTTTTGCTCGGGCTGTGGCTAAAAACGTATTTTTTATTTTTATTCTTTTTTTGGTTATTTTGAAGTACAAATATTATTCAAATTACTTTTATTTTAATTTAATCAATAGTTCTCAATAATATCTATAAGTAAACGAAGGAATCATCGCTCTATCACTAATGAGTCGTGAGTAATACTGGGCATTGAAATTTTCAAAACGGCGTTTTTTCGTAATTTCACGCGGCGGCTCCCCGCCCCCTCCGTACTCCAACCTTATCTCAAGGTCTTAACACCAAACTGACTATAAGCTAAATAATGATACTAGATTCATGTTTCTAAAGACTAATAGTTTTGAAGTTATTAAGGTGAGACGATATATCCCATTTCGTTACGGTCGTGAAATCCAAGTCCTGGCATGGTACCCGTATGGCGCTGATTTTAAAGACGTTTCACGTCAAAAAAGTGAGAAAATCGTGAATAATACTTTCATAATTACTTTTATAATTAATAGCGACAAATGAAACTTAGACCTTATATTGAGATTAAAAACCGATCAGTTATCTGAAATTGACTTTGCCGAATTTCACTTGACCCAACACGTTTCATCGACGTCTTGTTTGCTGTATGTATTGTGTTGGATGCCCAGCGGGATACGGATTGGAATAATTAAATAAAATACCGGGAGCGCTTGTTACTCGTACAAAGGAATTTTCTTTATTGAAATGAATTGTCACTGTCACATAATGAAATGTCACTGTCACATCATAGACTATTCATAGTTTTAATTTTGTCTATTGTCGCTGTGTTAACATGCTGCCAGGCAAAAAATTGTGCATTTGTGTATGTGGCAGAGATTCGGGACAAACGAAGCACCGTGAAAGTTCGTTACCGAAAAAGACCGGGTAACAAAAAGACCGATGGGTAACAAAAAAAGACCGACGACTAACTGACGGTAACGATTCGATACGGCACTACGTCTGTCCGAACTGGGCTTAGAAACTAATTTAAATGCACTCTGCTTCCACCATAACTTATATAGGAGTTACGGGACCCTAAATCGTGAACGATATAATAATCCCAAAATATTAGTTACTAATCATTTGCGGGCACTTTTAAATATTGATAGTGTCCCGGCAACCTCATCAGCCTTGAGAATCTTGGTTGATAACATTTCCAAACATTTGAGAACCTTAAATATTTTGAAAGTAAATACCGAAAATTGGGATGTACTACTCATTTTTTTAATATTTTCAAAACTGGACAAATCTGTACAGAGAAAGTGGGAAGAAGAAAACTAACTCGCGTGAATTGCCTTCATTGCAGGATTTTAAACAATTCCTGCGATCTCGTGCTGACCTGCTGGAGGCCCTGCCGTCTGACAACTCCAGCGAGCAGGCGGACGTCAAAGCAAACACGTCCAGGAAGGCAATGGTGATCACCTCCGCTCCAGCTCAAGTACCACGCACAAGCCACCCCCGAGGTCAAAGGTAAACAATAATCATTGTCCCTATTGTAAGGAAACACATTATCTTAACCAGCGTTCGAAATTTTCGGCTCTAGGCGTGGTTACACGTATTCGTACCGTGAAAAAATTGGGATTATGCATCAACTGTCTCGGGTCGAACCATATACTTCCGAATTGTCGAGCCAGCCATTGCAGAACGTGTAAGGAGTAGACACCACACACTTTTACACATAATGTCACCTAACCAAAATTCTACACAATCTAGTAATGAACAAGTATCAACAACACAAGTACAACCAACCACCTTATTTAACCCTCAACCAAATATTGAGATACAAACGCAATCTGTTAACTTACATACCAATAATAAAGCCTTGAACTCTCAACCTAATAGTTCACTGCATTACAAAAACAGGTTTGTTATCTTGTCAACTGCGCAGGTAAATGTCATTGATTCGAATAATCAGTTGCATATTTTGCGCGCTCTCTTAGATTCTGGTTCGCAATCAAATTTCATAACCGAATCTGCTTTCGAAAGGTTAAATCTACCTCGAAAGCGGATAAATATTGAAGTTTTAGGCTTCAAAGATAACATAACACATATCAAACATACCTGCAACCTAAACTTCAGTCAAAAACTGACACATTTTCTACCAATTTAAATTTCTTTATTGTACCTACCATCTGTAATCTGCCAACTTATATTTCTGACATCAAACTATTGCACATTCCTAACCAATTTAAACTAGCAGACGATACATTTTTTGAGGGAGGCGCAGTAGATATGATATTAGGTTCAGAAATATTTTATGAGCTTCTTTGTAGTGGCCAGCATCGATTAGGTGTAGGGCTGCCAACTTTGCAAAGGACGCGATTGGGCTGGGTTGTCTCAGGCTCCCTTTCAATATCTTCAACTCCTAGATCAGTAAGGTGTAACCTTGCTCAAACCAATTTAACTCAAAATTTTTGGGACTCCGGTGAGTCCAACTGTAAAAATTCCAGATGATGATTTCATACAATGCGAAAAGATTTTTCAAAATCACTCTCGCAGATCTGATGGAAGTTTTGTAGTCACTTTACCAATTAAAGAGCCTGTCACAGCCCTTGGTGAGTCGCGCCCGGCAGTTTACAAACGATTTAAAACATTAGAATCAAAATTCGAACGCAACCCTGAATTTAAAGAAAGGTATGTCAAATTTATGCGGGAATTTGAGCAGTCTGGTCACATGATTAAACGAAACTCGAATGAAACCTGTAATTATTTACCGCATCATGCTGTAGTTAATTTACAAAAATCAACTACACCACTTAGGGTTGTCATAGACGCATCTTTTAAAACAAGAAGCGGTAAATCACTTAATGATTTGCAGTACAAGGGTGCGATTATTCAAGACGAATTAGTAAATATTCTATTATTATTTCGTAAGCACAAATATGTCGTAAGCGCCGACATTGAAAAAATGTATCGTATGATTTATATCAACCCTAACCAACACAATCTACAATGCATTCTTTGGCGTGAGAATCCTACACAGCCGTTACATACCTATACACTAACTACTCTCAGCTTTGGGTTGAAGAGTGCGCCTTATATTGCGACTCGTTGTTTATCTCAGTTGGCTACAGAAAATAAAATTAAATACCCAATCGCTTGGCAGAGGTAATAAATTCGAATTTTTATATGGACGATTTTCTGTATGGAGGTGAGGATGAAAATTCTGTAGCGGAGACAGCTGTTCAAGTGAAGAATATTTTAAAAACTGCGAATTTTAATCTCCGAAAATGGAAGTGTAATTCTAAGGCGATTCTAAATGCTGTAGATAATAACGCTCATTTGAACAACTCGACTCCGAGTACACTCTCACAAACACACGGCACACACAAATACTGGGATTACAATGGAGTTGTGACAACGACAACCTTCTTTACATGTTCAAAACGGAACCAGTGCCTAACTTGCTAACCAAAAGAAAGGTATTATCCATTGCCTCCGCAATTTTTGATCCTATAGGGTTATTATCACCTGTACTTATTGTAGCCAAATGTTTCATCCAACAACTATGGAAAAATAAAATCGGTTGGGATGAAAAACTACCAAGTGATATGTATCAACAATGGGAAAATTTCTGTAAAGGTCTGTTCGCGCTCAATGCATTAACGGTACCCAGACGAGTGCTTATCAGTGATTACGTAACCGTAGAACTGCACGGCTTCGCCGACAGCTCACTACTGGCGTACGGATCAGCTGTTTACATCCGATCGTACGAGGGGGGTTTCTGAACATTGAATTTACAAAAATATATTTGTGGTCAGATTCGGAATGTTGTGTTGGCATGGATAAAATTCTCAATCGAATAAATTAAAACCTTTTTATAAAAAATATCGTGCTAACTGGAGCCTAACCACAACCTTTAGTAAAACAATCTTATTTCAAGGAAGTTTTGTTTCAAGTTTATAATAACATTTACTCGATTTCGTACTATGACCTCTACCGAGCAATATTATTTTATTCCTGCTTAGTGTTGCGAAAGAACGAATGATTTGATGACATTGTCTATTTCCAGTTAAGGATATGAACATGGAAGTAATAAATACTTACGTTTACTTCCATGGATAAGAAGCGCTATATATAGCCATCTCTTTCCAATGACGTTCCGCGTATCATGATTTTATAGGTTATAATCACTACATATAATAAAACTGTAACGGTCTGTGTCTATACATAAAAGATTTTTAAGAGAAAAACTATGAGAGGTCTATATGGGGTTAATAGAAGCCAAAACTAGTTTTTGTAGAATATTTGTCTGTCTGTCTTTCTATCTGTTTGTTTGTACGCGCATCACGCAAAAACTACTGGACTAAATTTGATACGGATTTCACTGTCGTATTACAGAAGGTCTAACTTAAAATCTGGCGTAGTTTCATCTTGATATGCCGCTTAGGCTGAACCTGAAATATGCGCAGACGAAGTGGCGGGCATAGGCTAGTTCATAATAATAGAAGTGTGAATTGATTTAAAATGCTCGTTTTTGGAAAATTAAGTATATTTCAGTAACTTATTACCTACGTAATATACACTAATATCTCCTCATGAAAACGCATACGACGCCTGTTCTTGATGTACACTCTTCGGAGTTAGAATATCGGCTTCCAAGTACTCAAATATTTCCAAATCCAAATCCATTTAGATTCAAATTTAATCAATTGCAGTCACTCACTATAACGTTCACATTTACTTTATATTTAATTATTTTTCGAAAATAAGTTGATTTATTTTATATTTTTGAGCAAATAATAGTAAATAATGTTGTATCAGTTGCGAAAGAGTAACTTTTTTAACATTGCTAAATTTGACATTAAAACAATAATGCTAGTGGCCAAAAGTATGTAGTGGTACGAATTGAGTGAACAAAATAGAGGTGACGTCACCAAAAACTGCTGAAAAGTAATATTGTTACAAGTTTGTTTTAAAGACCTTGTGGTACGAAAACTCAATGTAATATTATAATAATACTGCTATTAGACGTTGTGGTTAGGCCCCATTAAAAAATTAACAAATGTAGACGATTGGCACTGGGTCTGTTCGAATGATAATCCTGCTGATCTTTTGAGCAGGGGGATTGCGGCTGACAAGTTCGTTAGAACGAGCTTGTGGTTTATGGGACCGGATTGGTTAGGCAAACCAAATACTTTATTTCAGAAACGAGCAATGAAACTTTATTGTGTAATATTTCTACTGACTTACCTAAAAACGAATTTATTAATAATTTATTTAACAAATGGTCTAAGCTTGAAAGGCTAAACCGAGTGTTCGCCTATGTCCTCAGGTTTATGTATAATTTAAAAAATAAAGGTTGTAAAATTATTTCACCACTCACAGTAGATGAGTTAAACCAGTCGTTAAATAAACTTGTTATGTTTGCTCAAATCGAATCATTTCCTACCGAATATCAAGCACTAATCCATACTAATATTATAAATGCGAAAGTTTGGATGTGAGTTTGTGAGGATGTTTGTTACTCAATCACGCAAAATCTATGGACGGATTTCGATGAAATTTGGTACAGAGGTAGATAATGACCTGGAATAGCACATAGGCTACTTTTTATCCCGGGAAAAAGCACTGTTCCCGTGGGAAATTCACGCGGGCGAAGCCGCGGGCAAAAGCTAGTAAAAAATAAAGCTATTCAACAGACTTCTAATATTTTATGTCTCAAGCCATTTATTGACCAGGGATTAATTAGGATCGGTGGTCGGCTAGAGAACTCGCGGGGGGTCACCAAATGTTGGGATGCCCAGCGGGATACGGATTGGAATAATTAAATAAAATACCGGGAGCGCTTGTTACTCGTACAAAGGAATTTTCTTTATTGAAATGAATTGTCACTGTCACATAATGAAATGTCACTGTCACATCATAGACTATTCATAGTTTTAATTTTGTCTATTGTCGCTGTGTTAACATATTGTTTGGTATATATTTATATTATAGAAGCATAATATGACATATGTACCATTTCATTTAACTATGTTTTACCGATTTAAAAAGAAACTTTTTGCTAATGACCCAAGTTTCTTTTGAACTTTTTGTATTTGCCAGATGATTTATTTATACTACTATCACATCACCAAAAAAACTTGTGATATTCGAGATAGGTATTCTAAAATAAAAAAGTTGAGGTTAGGCCTAATTTTTTGCACCAAATTACCTAGCTTTCTGCCCTCACAGTCTATCTACTCTCAAAGGTTTCATGCCTACCTAGTTAGATATTATTAAGAATGAAAAGGTATAAACTCTATAGACGCAGAGTTTAATAGATTTTTAGAAATTAATTATTTAAGTTATGGGCAAATCCGAACTGGCCAACCCCGACTTCACGTAGTCTTGTTTGCCCTATACGGGAGTGTTTTTTTATAGCCGGAGGCGCGGAGGGAGGGCAGCCCTGCCCGCTGTAAGAAATGAGTGCCTGCGTTTTCTTACACAAGGGCGGAGGGGCTGCACATCCTGCAACGCCGGAGATGTCACGTTTCGAAATGATACAATATTTTCCGACACTCTACGTCTATAAACTTTTAAGGGGGAAGTTCCTCCCCCCTTTCCCCATTCTACTATCCAATAGCCATGTTTTACTGTTACTTTGGTGCAAAAAATTTGACCTAACCTCAAAATTTTGATTTTGGAATATCTCGAAAACTATAAGTTTCCGGCACTCCCCCTCTTAGTCCCCACCCCGTCTGGGTGTACTGAATGTTTGTAAACGTAAAACTTAGAACAAAATATATTCGGCCGAGCATCACTTACGGTAAAAAGTTTTGCGATCCAATGTCATGTTGGAGTGACGAAAAAAAAAGAATTGATATTAGGCACGGAGGAGGGAAGGGGAGGAGGTGCCCATAGGCATTTTACAAATGAAAGACAGTGTCCGCATTGGGAGGGGAGCGGAGGACGTATACTTAGCGTAGACAAGACTTCAAAAATGAACTCTAAAGCATTGACGTACGACTTATTTTATCTTATTTTAACAAACTGTATAGCCACCTATTAGCCAGCAGCAGAATTATTTTCGCGTACTGTTTTATCAGCTTTCGCAAACTGTTTTGAGTTCTGCTATTACTCACTAGATGGCTTTACTGACAGGCGCGGATTCAGCACTGCGGGCATGATGAGCTGGGCTGGGCATGCCCACAAACTGGACTGGATGACTTTGAAAATTATTTTCACAAACATTTCAAATCATAATGTTTTGTCACTTTTATAACCGTCCAATCTTAAAATTACAATAATATAATGAAAGGAACGTTTTCTGCGTACTTGTCTCAATGGCACAGAAAAGATAACCCGGGCTAGCATTCCTAGATAAACATAAGATCGGGGCATTCGATTTTTTTTACGTTTTTTGCGCAAAAGAAACAAAGTTTTTATTTCCAGTAATTTTTGGTTGCTGTGCCCCACCTGTGACCAATATTTTTTTGTGGCTGGATCCGCACCGCACCTTCATTTTAAATGTTGCCAGATATTGAAAATTTACCATTTTTTAATGAACTCTATACATCCATATTCATACTAATATTATAAATGCGAAAGTTTAGATGTGAGTTTGTGAATTTGTGAGTTTGTGAGGATGTTTGTTACTCAATCACGCAAAATCTACTGGACGGATTTCGATGAAATTTGGTACAGAGGTAGATAATGACCTGGAATAGCACATAGGCTACTTTTTATCCCGGGAAAAAGCACTGTTCCCGTGGGAAATTTATAATTTAAAAAACATTTACAGCTTGTTACTGAAAACACAATTGTTACTTAAACCACGAATTTTTAATCTTAAAATGAAATGAAAAAACTAAATTACAGATCATAAGGCAATTATTTAATTAGTTTTAATTAGGGAATGCAAATCTCGCGAGATTTGGGCTCAAGCGAGATCTCGCGAGTTTATGAATAACAATACTGCGAGATCTCGCCAATTTCGAGATCTCGCGAGATTGGCAGTTTCGTGTGTTTTTTTGCAAATAATCACAATATTTGAATAAAGGGAATGAGAGAGACCTTGTCCCGCAACCGCTACCTCAGGTTGCCGCCTCCCGCGTACCGAAACCAACAGATCGCAGGCAATCGCAGCTCCGTCCGTGCGTGTCAGTCCACGCGCTGACGCGCTTTTCTTTTTAATCTCGTAAAACTCGCGAGATTAACGAGACTGCAATCAGAGAATCTCGGTAATCTTGCGAGATTAACGAGATTTCAATCTTGTAAAACTCGCGAGATCTCGCCCTTTTTTCGTGCGAGATCAATCTCGCTAAAAAAGGCCGAGATCTCGCGAGAACGAGATTGCATTCCCTAGTTTTAATGTATTTTTATAATTTACTAGCTGCGTCCCGGGGTTTCGCTCCCGTGAGAATTTCGGGATAAAAAGTACCCTATGTGCTATTTCCGGTATTTTTCTACCCGTATACCAAATTTCATTGAAATCCGTCCAGTAGATTTTACGTGATTGAGTAACAAACATCCTCACAAACGCACAGATTCACAAATTCACATCCATACTTTCGAATTTATAATATTAGTAGGATTTATTTCTTCACTCTCGTATTTTTATCTTCTTCTTAGCGTGGCGACACGGCAAAATTCTTTTATTTCAGTTGCAATGTATATGCGCGTATGTTTGTTTTAATGCCCGCGTTTAATTGTTGGAATATTGCAACAAAATTTTCAGATATCTTGAGCTGATATCTGAGTTTAAATTTTTTATACATTACAAAATTTTCCCTAATTAATGGTAAATGTTTCACCATCTGGCAACATTATATTACAAAAATTGGCTAAAAAGTTCTGCTTTTCAACGATAGTAGCAGTAATTAATGAACTACACATTTGGAAAATTACGTAAAAATACTTACGAGTGAAAAGATATACTTTTATCGCGGGATTCCTTCTTCTGCGTGTTACTTTTACACCCCACAATACAGCACTTCATTGTTAATAAGCACAATCTCTGAAATTTCGCGTAACTTCGACACTTATTCGGCACGTGTAATACGTGTTGACACTGTGAAGTGAACTCTGCGAATGCGACAATAGTGACGTCTGGTGGCCAATAGTTAGAAGCCTCAAGTTGGTCGACTGGGGACAGGTCTACTAGCTTATGAACAGCTCTCCTTCATATATTCTCTGTGATAATAGGTCAACTGATATGGTGACAAATGATATTTCGATTAAGTGAAAAAAAAAAGAAACGAAAAAGGTTGCAACGTTCTTGGTAAATTGAAAACCTAAAAAGAAAAATCGACTTTATGATAGGTAACCATTGAATAGAAGTATCAAAATCAAATTAATAAACAAAGCTAAAAAAATGATTGCTATTATTATTCTTGCAGGCACTCGTAAGTACCAACCTACCATAAAATCTCCGTGCTTCTCTTTTATTATCCAACTGCTGAGCACGTGTTTTAGTCCACGCGGCAGAAACCGCGCTCGGAAAGCTTGTTTTTCATATAAAAACTACGTCTGAGTAATAAAAATAGCAATAATTTTAACCCAATATAAGTCGGTTAGGTTATAATTTAAAGACCAAGCTCCATTTCTTTAAACTTATACATTTCATTATACTAATCGAAAAAGCTGGTCAAAGTATCCCGCGACCAACGGGCTGGCAGCTTTTTTGGCCTAAGGCTAAGTATTGCCATACAACTTGGCAATGCAGCCAGCCTTTGGGCACGTTGCCGCGAGGCTACGCTTTTGAGGGGCTAGTTTTTAATTTTAGTATTTTATTTGAAATGAGCAAAATTAGGCCGATATTTTTAATGTGACATTTACTTGACAAAATATCTTTTATCCGAACGCGTTTTCTCGTATGAACATTTTCGACCGTGTTCGGGGAATCATCAAAATGTATGCAAACGCTGCATTCGGGATGACGTCATCCGGTTCTTCATTGTCCTGACTGACGACCCGAACGCGCCGGACTGTTTCCGAAACGCGTGTTCTTTTCCCGTACGACAACAGTAAGAACGTGTGCACCCGTTTTGTATTTTGTATGGAATTTGACATTTCGTATGCATTCGGGTCCCCGAATCCGGGACTCGAATCCAGATTCCGAATGAAGAAACCGCACATGTGAGGCCGCGCTTGGTTTGTGTCGTGCCCTATTTGGCCTCGCTACAATATTAAAGTTCAAATTGGATGTTAACATTTCTGTTTATAGCTCAAAACGTTGCAACAAAAAAATGAATTGTATGTCGTAATAATGTTGAAATCTAAAATGCAGAAGCAGAAACCGCCGATATGTCGCTGCTGCCTGGCGGTTAACAGCAAATTGGTTTCAATTGACGAAGTTGACGCCGCTCATCTTTACTTGATTGCCGTCGGAGTACCGGTGAGTTCTGGTGATCCAAAGATTCGGTCTGAGATAACTCATACCGTGCAAACCCAGCTTTTAGTGGGCCATAATTGATGCGGGTTGACCTCGCGTGGAAAGGGTTCCGTACATTGCCAATCCTTAAAGGTTTTCCTATAATCTACAGGCAATGAACTATATTTTGTATTTGTTTCAAAATTTTAGGCTCAGCAGTTTCGGAGTTCAATTTTCGTCTTCTTCCATGAATACAATTAAAACAATTTAGTTTACAATATTAACAAAAATATATTTGAGATTCACATAACGAGCACTTTCATTAGATATCTAACACAGTAAGATTTGCAAAACTTTTTTTTTAAATTCCTAATTTGTCCTCCGAAAATGACCCTCGTTTAAAAAAAAATATTTATTTACTTTGCACATCTGTGTTTGGGTCACAAGATTACGCCATCCTACCAAATTTCATCTGATTTGGTCTAGTAGATTCGGAGAAAATTAGCTGTGACAGACGGACGGACAGACAGACGCACGAGTGATCCTATAAGGGTTCCGTTTTTTCATTTTTGTACGGAACCTTAAAAATCAGTTTAATTTTATTCTTAAGGCACCCATTCTGACTCATTAAATACTTTAAGGACTCTAAGGTTGACTTACTAATACTTTAGTATTTTGTACAATAAAGGTTATATATTTAAAAATAAATAAATGGGGGATAAAAAGGGCGGGAGGCTGTAGCGTTATTTATGAACGGATTTCAATCATGGTGCGTTGTATTGTACGTCAGATTCTTCACAAGAAGGAAAAGGAGAAATAAATCTACTGTTAACAGCATCACTAGTATGAACTAGTGATGCTGTATGATGTAAACAGCTCTTATTATGAAATAAGAGCTGTTTAGTTCAAATGTTTCTATCAGCAGATGAGAGAGTTAAATATATGCTTGTTGGCCACTGCAGCTGGACCCGACGGACCAGTTTCCGCAGCACGTGTGCATGTTCTGCTTGCACACGATGCGCTGGTTCGCGCGGTTCCGCGCGCGCGGCCGCAAGGTGCTGGACCTGATGTACCAGGCGCAGCTTGGCGGCAAAGAGGTTAGTCAGTGTCTCTGTTGTGGATCTACAGATTATTCGTTCAAATAGCGACTAGGCATATCAAAGCGTGCGCTGATACATTGTATGAAACTTTTAGCAGAACAAAATAAGCACCGGGTATAGCTAGTTGTATTTATTATAATAGCTTTATATCCCTGTGCCTTTTCTCAAATAGATGATTTTTGCATGCTTGTTTTAGATAACAATCGAATACACCCAATCATTGACTTCAAAACATCAAGAATTGAAACCACAATACACACAAACCAAAACCCTGATATTAGACTTACCTGGTACTGGAAGTAAAGATGAACCAAATAGCATTTTTTTAGATATTCCAGACGTAAAAATCGAAAGTGAAGTAGAAACTGAAGAGAAGCACGAAAACAAAGATGAGGTCAAAGTATTACTGGAACCTCAAGAAGAAGCAGCAAGCGATGTAGTTTATGTAGAAGAAGAGAATGGCTTAGTATATAAAGATGAAATTGAATATTTGGATGATTTTGATTCGTTTGCTGATGACTTAGATGAAATGAAGAATGAAACTAAAAACAATGAAATGAAAGTTATAGAAGCAGAAAAATTTAACAAAGTCACAATATCTGTGAGACATGGATCTACACTTGAGGATAAATTAGTAAAAAAACGAGTTACAGGAGCAAGAAAAAATAAAAAAGCCACATTACCTGTGAGACATAGATCTTCACTTGAGTATAAATCAGTGAACAAACGAGCTATGATGGATTACACAAAGAGTATGGGTTTTGAACTGACAGAGTTGTCTCTCGACGAACAAATACAAGAGATTAAAGAGAGGAAGAAGGAGCCTGGTCTGGTTTGCGACCTGTGCGGCAAGCGCTTCAACAATTTCAGAAGTTTTGAAAGACATAAGCGCTATCATGTTTTAAAACCTAAGTGTTTGGTGTGTGACCTCTGTTCATGGGTGTTTAAAAAGAAAAACAGACTTATAGAACACATGCTAAACCATAGATACATGTTAAGCTGCAAATCTTGCGGTTTCAAAACGAAAAGTAATAATGTAATTAAAGCGCATCATGAATTCCATCAGGGGAAACTGTATCCGTGTAAATATTGTGATAAAGTGTTCATGAAACCCACCAGTCTCTTCGGTCATACCAAAATCAAGCATGATACAGAGCTGCCGTGGTGCGATCTCTGCGGGGAGGGCTTCAACAGCGAAAAAGGTGTCAAAAATCACAAGAAACTTACCCACAACATTCTCGATGATTATCCCTATAATTGTTCGTGTAGTAAGAGGTTTAGGAGTGAAGCGGCGCTAGACAGACATCTAAAAGTGGAGGGTTGTGATCAGCCGAGTTGCGCGCAGTGCGGGGAGTCATTTCCTTGCGATCAGCTGCTGAAGCACCACCTGGTGCAGCGGCACATCGACGGCGGCGTGCCCGCCACGTTCGACTGCAGCAATTGTATATTCCGTTTCTACAACTCGGCCGCGCTGCTGCGGCACGCGTGCGGCGCGCGCGGCGTGCGCGCAGTGCGGGGACACCTTCCCCGCGCCGCAGCTGCTCATAGACCACATCGCGAAAGCGCATCACATCTTTAGATGCGAAGAGGTAATCATTTTTTATACTTATGTAAACGAACTAAAATGTTCAAACTGGTGGCAGCATCTGCATCCTCTATTATGGTTGAGCTTTGCGATGGCTGAACCATGTGTCAACTCGCGAACGGGTGGTGCCAGGGGTCTGCTCGATACTCATGTATCCGGGCTGTATTTTCAACCGACATCAAAAATAAAAAAAGAAGAGGTTCTGAAGTCGTTTACTCAATTACTCGTAGACGCCTGGACCGCCGGACGCTGCCTGAAAAATAAATGTCCACATGTGCGAAGCCGGGACGAGCTGCTGGTAAAATAGGTTTATTATCTTGACCCGACAGTGGATAGAACCCGGGACCTTCGGTATGGCAGTCCAGCCATTCGGTCCGTGTTGACAGTTAGGCTACAGAGATCGTCTAAAATCTAAATAAACAAATATTTTTTGCTATGGTTGTCAGTGCTCAAAGCAGTTCACATGTAAGCAATTCAAGATCCACTACCTGCTGAAGCACTCTGACGCAGCGCGGAGCAAGGTCGACCGCCGCAAGCGAGTCCCGGGCGAGGGCCAAGTGAGGGTGAGTTATCTCTCATATTCATATACAATTTTTTAAATACAATGGAAAAATTCTCTATTCAAAAGTGCTAAAACGAGTTTGCCTTTGGCCACTAGATCCGCAAGTGGCGACAAGTGGGCGACGGCATCGTGTGCGACCGGCCGCAGCCGCAGCGCGATCCCGCCGTCGAGACGCACATGTGTGAGGTCTGCGGGAAGGGCTTTAAGGTAACTGATTCAACGTTGATTTATCAAATGCGCTCACAATACAGTTTATGTTCATATACGGTAAACGTAAGAATATGAGCAACTTTTTGTATGGGAACGACTCAATCCGACCGAAAAGTCAACTATGGGGTGTGGACTGTGTAGCCTGTTCCAAAATGTATGGAACAGCAGATTTTTTCAGTCTGATTGAGTCAATCCCATACCGAATAGAAGCGACAAAAAGTATCTCATACTCATATGTACGCGAACCAGTTGAAAAGATGCCAATGTTTTGACACCTCGCCGAGCGCAGTGTTATCTCTTCGAGGTAAAAAAGAGTGCTATGTTTGTTTATTCACGAATTGAAGAGTTTAAACACGCAATGCGCCAAAAACTTGGAATTGGCCTTTTGCGTTTTTGGTGGTTCGCGTCGGAAGGGTTTCTTCGACAGCTACCTTATATTGCGTTCATGTAAATTGCAAAATGTAATTTTTTACAATGAGCGAAATTTATAATAATTTATTTTACTCAAAAATGCATGTAATGTGGTCATTATTTTGATAACCTTTTTTTGAAATTTCACCACCGTACCATCCGTCACAGGCTGAAGTTTCATCCATACCATCTGGATGACTGGCTGTCAACCAGCGTACGTTTTAAAAGACACTTCGTGCCACGTACGACCAAACTGTGGAACCAACTTCCTGCGGCGGTATTCCCGAACCGATACGACATTGGAACCTTCAAAAAACGAGTCTACATTTTCTTGAAAGGCCGGCAACACTCTTGTGATACCCCTGGTGTTGCAGTAGTCCACGGGCAGCGGTGATCGCTTACCATCAGGTGACCTGCTGGCTAGTTTGCCACCCTATGTTATAAAAAAAAAAACCTTGTTTGAGCAAAGTCGACCTTGCCGTTCAACAAAGTTGTCCGACAAAGTTTTGCTGGCCGCTCTAACAGGCCGGCAAAACATTGCCGGCCGCTATTTTGACGTTTCAACATTTTAAAAATCGAATGCATAAAGATTTTATTTAAAACACAGCTGTTTGTATTTAATAGAGATAGGTACAAAAAGATTTTATTCCATATTTGGCTGTAGGTATAGTTCCAACTACCATTGCTTAAAAAAAAACAAAGAAGTAACAAAAGCGCGGTTCAGCGAAAACATTGTTTTTATTTAGTGACTTTTTGGCTAAAAATGAGCTCTCAAAGCGAAAATTGTTCCAATTCAATGTGTTCAACACCGCCAGACATTAAAGATGAAGCTAAATTAGTGGTTGAAAATTGGATACCGCGAAACTCAAAGGAAAAATATAAGCTTGCATATGAAATGAAAAATTTGTGCATCAATCTGGGAAAGTCGGTGTTGAATTTTAGTAACTGTACTTTTCATAATTGTCATTTTAATTAAATTTCTAGTTAATTAATATATTTTTATTTAAATTACTTGCTGGTTTTATTTAGATTTGGTACTTGCATTTTTGAGTAAAGCACTATACAAGCCGTGGCCCACAATGACTGCTTCGCTGGTCACGCTATGATTGCCTCGAGCTAGCCTAGCTACGCTCTAGGCCTTCCAGCTTGGCCATCGTAGCAGCCCTTGCTGTCCTCGCTGTGTCGACATCATCAGTCGTCACATCTCAGCTCGTCCATCAAGTGCTGCACGCTGACCGCGCTGTGTCGGCCTGGAGCGTAGCTCTCGGCCATCATCAGCGCGACCAGCAAAGTAGTAATTATAGGCCGCGGCAGTAATGTACTATTTTAATGGACTTTCTCGATCGATTTTTAAAAAATATGTTAAGAAAATGTATTTTATCTTTTTTATGCATATTTTGTCGCAGTTCTCTGACCTTGTCAAGTAGCCAGTTATGATTAGTTAGCACAGTGGGACTTCAAGTAGAACTGGCCGTGACGTACAGTTCCGTGCAGAGGTGGGGCACGAACTATGCCGCGGGTAGGTTATGCTTGAGCCCTTTTAGTCTATTTAATCTAGATTTTAATTTTATTTATTTATTAATTTTTGTACACAACAAATACATACAAAGGAAACATAAAACATAGGAAAACTAAGTACAAAGGTACTACTTATTTCTAGAGAAATTTCTTCCAGTAGACCCGCGAAAGAAAAAAGGGAAAAAAAAGAGGCATTGGCGTGTACTAAAAAGAAAAGAAAATAGCTAAGTAACAGATAAAAACAACATATATAAGAAGAAAAATATAATATATATAGACCGTATAATTTTATTTTTATTTTATTTTATTTTTGTTTTCTTTGGAAAACCATACAGTTTCATAACTAAATTACAAAATAACTTAAGTAACTACAAACACATTTAATAGGTTTTCGCATATAGATATCGAAACTTGCTTACTAATAACGTTAATACTATTTAAATAAACAAAAATATAACACTTAACTGTTAGAAAAAATGCACGAGTAATAAAAGCTGTTGAAAAATTATTCTGAGAACAAACCAAAAGATCCAAAAATAGTATATCCATACGTATACCTAAAAGTAAAAAATAAAAACGAAAGAAATAACTAGGTATTTAAATCACAGTTAGGGAACCTGATCGAACCACTTTCTGGCTAAGAAGTTCTTAAATTGGTTAATACTACTGTTAAAAAGATCTAACTCCGGTACATCGACAATCTTATTGAGAGCATCAGCAGCGCGGTAAAAGAACGCGTTTTTCCTGTAATTGGTGTCACAATTTGGAATAAAAAGTGTAGTGTGATATCTAAAATTCCTATTTGGCACTTTGACGTTGATATTTGAAAGAAGATGAGGGGAATCAACTCTAGATTGGGCAATTTTTACAATTTGTACGATATCAGCAATCTTACGTCTCTCATATAGAGGTAAAATATGATATTTTTTACATCTTCTATCATATTCCGAGATGAAACTTTTGCATTTATATTGGATATACCTCAGGAACCTGCGTTGGATGGCCTCAAGCCTATCGATATAAATATCATATAGAGGATTCCATACTTGTGAGCAATACTCAAGAACACTGCGCACTTAAGAACAATAAAGAATCTTAATTATTTTAATGCTCGAAAATTGTGAACACGATCTAATAATGAATCCCAATGATTTACTGGCTTTATTTGAAATGTAATCAATATGTAATTCATATGTTAGTTTCGAATCGAGCAACACCCCCAAGTCCATTATTTTATCCACACGATCAAGCTCAAGCCCTTTGAGTTTATGTCTTTGAATATTTTCATGTCATCTGCATACAACAAGAAATTTGAATGATGGAAACAGGAACTTATGTCATTAATAAAAATATTGAATAATAACGGCCCGAGCAAAGATCCCTGAGGCACCCCGGAAGGTATAAAATTCCATTTAGAAATGTACCCATTCACCGCTACAGCTTGAGATCTATTTTCTATGTAGGATGTGAACCATCTAAATAAATTACCATGAATGCCTGCTGACTTTAACTTATCCAAAAGAATATAATGAGAAATACGGTCAAAAGCCTTGCTGTAGTCAGTGGAGATGGAATCTACCTGCCCTCCAGACTCCATTTTTGCTGTTAAGTACTCAGTAAATGATAATAAATTTGTTGCGGTTGAACGACTTTTCAAAAAACCGTGCTGCTGTTCAATAAAGCTACAAGAAATGGCATTATAAACTTGGGCATAAACAACGCTTTCAAAAATCTTATCAAAAATACATAACTTAGAGACTGGCCGATAATTAATTACATCACTTTTATTGCCCTTTTTATGGACGGGGGTAATAAATGCGGATTTCCAAATTGTAGGTACAATACATAATACATACAATGTATAACAAAAATATATATAAATACAAATAAATAAATTATACAAAATATATGTATACTAGGATGAGAGAGAGGTAGCGTTCCTTCACTCTTTTCATAAAGATAGAAATAGTTTTAGAGTCACGTATATCAACAGGGAGGAGATTCCATAACCTGACTGCTTCAACAGAAAAGGAATGGGAGTATGAAGATGTGTTATGTAGGGGGAAATCTAGGAGGAGTGTTAATGTATGAAATTGAAATTAAATTTATTTAATAAACATTATGGTGCTTAATACAAGGATGCTCTGTCACTCACGGTAGTTTCCCTGTCATCCTGTTACGGGTGACAGGCTCCTGTCATCCTGTTACGGGTGACAGGCTCCTGTCATCCTGTTACGGGTGACAGGCTCCTGTCACATACACTTGTTCCAAGATTTTTTAGAAAAAAAACTGAACTTACATTTTAAGGCTTTTACAAATTAATTAGTAATTATATTAATTAAGCAAAACGACAATTTTTTTAAACTGTAACTCGTATCAGAATAAATGTGTTAGAACTAAAGTAAAAAAGTAAAAAGTCTTTTATTTGCCTGAATTAATTTCTTACAGTAAGGTAGGTATTTTAAGTACAAATATTTATGTTTATGTGTATATAAATAAGAGGACACAAAACTAGCAAGTAGTGAAGGCGGCCAGTCCATCCTCCATCCGGGAGCTCACCCCCGAACTAGACATAGGTCTGTATCTCGGGTGATGAACAACCGATCGGTTGATGGAAAGAGCGCAGTACATTTTGATTACACACAACTTATTTGGAGGAAATTTCTGTGAATTTTAGAGAACGGATCCTAAAAACCCGAGGGTTTTTAAAATCCATTCTCGAGTTTCCTAGAAAGTTTCAGCTGTTTCTTTGAACATTTCGGGAACGGAAAATCAGTAATATATATTATCCACATTTCACCAAATAAAGGAATTAAATCGAATCCGCCGTGTTCGTAAAGTTTTGAGCAATCGTGTCTGACGCAGAATGAAAAAATGTGCATTTCGCATTTGTTGCACTTCGCAGAATGTGTAGAATGAGCACTTCGCAAAATGAGCACTTTTAAAAAAAAAAAAATCTACTAAAAAGCAGTATTTTTAACAAAACGGGTAAGGATTGCCTTGTTTAGTAAGTTTTTCCTTTTCTTCCTTTTTATAAGAAGACAATTTTTCTCAACATGAGCTCATTCTGCGAAATGCACCAAATGCGAAATTCACGTTTTTTGTCGAGAGTACGTATTTACGAGTTATTCGAGTAACAACACTGTGGTTGTCAGTCCGCGAGCGTGCTGGCGCTGCACAAGGCTCGGCACGCGCCGCAGCCCGCCTTCCGCTGCGCGCTCTGCCCCAAGGCCTTCCGGCAGAAGGCCTACTTGCAGGTGAGTGGAGAGAGATAGAGGACTCATTTCGAGCAGTAGCGGAATTAGACTGCTGACCCCAGACTGCTTTTTATGTACCCCTACTGTGGAGAGAAAATTTCATAACAGTGCATCCTAATCCTAACTAATATTATAAATGTGAAAGTGAGTTTGTTTGTTGGTTTGTTTGTTACCTCTTCACGCTTCATCTACTGAACCAATCTTCCTGAAATTTCGCATACACATAGTTAAAAGTACGGAGAAGGACATAGGGCAAGTCTTTAGGATTCGTTTAAAGACGACCGGCAACAGCATCAGGACGCATGTAGATTTGTTGCACCCCCCCCCCCCCCCAACATCCCAACATGCATAGTCCGCCACGGTCCTTGTGCCCCAGAAAAAAACCTGGATCCGCCGTTGACTTCAAGTGAGTCCTCTCTCTCTTCCTGCATCCTGAGCTACGGTAAACCCCGGACACTCCATACAACGCTCGCGAATTTACTACTTCATAGGCAAATGATGTTTGTATACGCGCAATGTGTGCATGAGTAGGACTGCTTGCGTGTCGTCGTGGTTATCAAGCAGAATGGCGCGAAAAGTGCGCCGATTGCGCGCCAGCCCTCGTTCTAGTGCCAGTGATGTCTACAGCGAAGTGCGGGGCGGTGAGTGGCCGCTCTGTACGTTGAACATTACTTACCGTGGCTGCGCGATACAGGGTCCGTTTTCCTACTTCACTCGCGCAGGCATCGGCATCCTTCTTTGTGAAATGTGAGTCCGTGAACTCACTCAAATTTTCGCTTTTATAATATTGCTTTTGCACACGGCTTCGCCCGCGTGAATTTCCCACGGGACCAGTGCTTTTTACCTGAATAAAAGGTACACTATGTTCGTCTCAGTATTTCTAACTATGTGTACCTATGCGGTATTTCAGGAAGATTGGTTCAGGAGATAAAGCGTGAAGAGGTAACAAACTCAATTTCGCATTTATTACATTCTTCTTCTCAGCATATTATTATTTATTACTTTAGTTAGGATAAAAAGCGTGAAAGTGGTAGAGGTAGTAACTGTGACGTTAGGGCTCGGCCTATGGATCGGAACTTAGCACACCTTCCTTGAACCAATTAATTTGAAATTTTTTGTCGTCGGCTTTTGCAATTGAGGGAAAATAGAAGAAAAAAGTACGTTTGCTGCAGTGTGTTGCAGGAACAGATTTCAATCATATATGTGTGGTGTTTCGCGTGATCACAGTTCTCTACTAGGAAATAAGTTTAAGAAAGATCCTACATGTATGAATGAGAATTGTTACATTGTGTCTTATGTTCCGTAGAACCACCTGCGCGTGCACACGGGCGAGCGGCCGTACGCGTGCGCGCGCTGCCCGAAGGCGTTCAAGAGCGCGGCCACGTACAGCAGGCACTACATCATGGTAAGCATTTCTAGGGTTCCGGACAAAAACACTGAACCCTTATAGGATCACTCGTGCGTCTGTCTGTCACAGCCTATTTGCTCCGAATCTATTGGACCAAATCAGGTGAAAGGTATAGGATAGTGTATTTCTATGACCCAAACACAGATGTGCATAGTTAATTAATAAATATATTTTTAAATAAGGGTCATTTTAGGGGCACAAATTAGGAAATTAAAAAAACGTTTTTTCAACCGTACTGATTGTGTTGTAAAATATATCAAATAAAAGGATATGAGGATCTCAAATATATTTTTGTTATAATTGTAAAATAAGTTTTAATTTTATTCTTGAAAGAAGACGAATTACTTGATGACTTGATGACTGATGACTTATTGACCCTGATCTCCGAAATTACTAACCTATAATTTTGAAAAAAAAAATAGCGACATGAAATAATTTCCATCCTTACATAAAATGCCTATCGAGTATTGTCAATAGTATCGACTATTTATAGTATTGTGTCGTTGAAAAATAAGTCACACTATCGCCAATAGTTTACAATATTATTGATGATAACCAAAACTATCGATAGTATTGGTTTTCGATACCTACTCAGTCATGGACCAAAACTATTATAAGTCTATGTACCTACTATCGATGTTTTCTGATCAATAGTATCGATAGTGTGACTATTTGTTAAGGTCAACAATCGGTCGTCCTGCAACTCCTGCAAGCTAGCGTGCCTGACCCGCATGATGGGTAGATGACAACAAGTCAAATTAGATACTTTTTCTAAATGTCAAAAATAATAATTTATATGAGACGTGTATGACAGTACTCAACGGTGATGTCACTTTTATTGGAGTCAAAAAGCATTCCCAATATACTTTAATTAGAACTAATAAATAGTAAACTATGTTTTAAATAAAATCGGTCAATTAAAGTGACATTCAATTATACATACATACATACATAGAATCACGTCATTATCCCTTACGGGGTAGACAGAGCCAGGAGTCGTGAGACTCGGAGGCCACGCTTAGCTGAATAGTGTGCTCTCTGATGGAATGGAGATTCAGGTATAGTGTCATTATTTAAATAGCATCATATATTTTACTAGCTTTTGCCCGCGGCTTCGCCCGCGTGAATTTCCCACGGGAACAGTGCTTTTTCCCGGGATAAAAAGTAGCCTATATGCTATTCCAGGTCATTATCTACCTCTGTACCAAATTTCATCGAAATCCGTCCAGTAGATTTTGCGTGATTGAGAAACAAACATCCTCACAAACTCACAAATTCACAAACTCACAAACTCACATCCAAACATTCGCATTTATAATATTAGTATGGATTTTTTAGCCAGTCATCATCCCTTGCAGGTGCACTCGGGCCAGCGGAACCACGTGTGCTCGGCGTGCGACAAGCGGTTCCCGACGTCGACGTGCGTGAAGGCGCACATCCGGACCGTGCACATGCACATGCCAATGCCCGCACGGAAGAGGGTTTATAAAAAAAAATTGACAGATGTCAATGTCAACTGAATAAATTATTTTATAATTTATAATAAAATTGTGCCTGAAATAAATGATTTATTATTAGGTATTATTTAAATGATGTTGATCCTAGGTTATGGAATCGCGCTCCCTTAGTATAGATCGAGCCTATGATTCGCAAATCGTGACAAGTCGGTGCATGGCGTGGTGCGTGTTTTGACAGATTTTATTGCGATAGGAAAAGGGGTCATTTGTTGATATTTATGATGATTTGTTAATATCCGTGTAGAAATTAGACATTAAGTAAACGAATAAAAGTTGAATATCTTCTAAAATATAACTTTTTGTTTAATTTCTTTTAAACCAACAGTCCCTGCACTATAATACGACATAAGTACTTTTTTTCCATTTATTCCCGTTGGGTCACCCCAAGAAAAACAAAAATTGCATTGAAATTTTATTTAGAATTCGGATCTTGAATGTATCTTACATTGAAAACATCACATAGGTACATACATATCCATTATTTAAATTAAATATTTCTATACCGAAATAAATTAGGTACTTACTTAATAATTAAGCTAGAGTTTGTATGTTTGAACGCGCTTATCTCTGGAACTACCAGTTTGATTAGAAGTTATTTCTGTCTACAATAGCCACATTCATAGGAGGGCTAAAAGCCATTCGGAACCAGAAACTCGCACGGGGGCGAAGCCGCGTGGCTCAGCTAGAGTGCGTCCCCCCAGCAAAAAACTAATTGATGCACAAATTTGAAACTTATATAAACATTTACAAGACGTCATGCTCTAATTATTTAGTAACATCACGTTTTGATATACAGTACTTTTTTGGTGGGGGAACGCACTTCGTGTACAACTTGGCTGGTGACGTTAGCGCACTCGAGGGTAGCGAGCACATCGCCGCACAGTGTAGGATTTTCGCAATCTAGCGGGATTTAATTCTAAACCACATGTAACATATTTTTTTGAGTGTGAATAGCAAAGCTATGGTTCGAAATGATATAATAAATGAAGAAGGAGTAGCGCAGTAAATTATAACTAGCTTCGACCGCGATTTCGTCCACGCGTAATTTACTATTATCAATATCTCAGGTTCTAAGCGGCGTATCAAGAAACTACGCCAGAACTGAAAAGTTGTACCTTCTACAATACAACAGTGAAAACTACATCAAATTTGGTCCAGTAGTTTTAACGTGATGAGCGTACAAACAAGCAGATAAAAAGACAGACAGAAAGACAGACAAAAATTTAAAAAAAAATGGTTTTGACTTCTATTGACCCTATAAAGGCCCCTCATATTTTTTCTTAAATATCTCCTATGTATAGACACAGACTAGTAACAGTTTTATCATATGTATTGATTTCATTGATTTTATTTAACACATAAAAACGATACAATGCTTAATATTTATTTATTAAAACTTTATTTCACTAAGTAAGTAATAAAATAGGCGAACATAAAGACAAGTGGCTTTCTATACCAATAAACTTTAGGGTGCTTTAAAAGTATTTCATCATCATCATATCTGCCCAGATCTAAATAATACTAAGTAAAAAATACAACGCAACGGGAAATACTAAGAACGCTTTTATAGAAGCTTCAGAAATATCTATCAAAAGGCGTTAATAATATCAAAACTCTCATATCCCGTCTTCAAACATCAGATATCAAAAATTTGGTAAATTTCACAGGCCACTCTAAAAAAAAATCTATGGGTAGAGCGAAAAAGAGCCAGATCTGTTTATACCATGTAATAGTTAAGACTTTAGGCTACACAACCATATAGATTTTGCTGTGTAATATTGTGTAATAATGTAACTTTTGCCCTATTCAAATTGACCAACTTTGAAAAACTGAACATTTTTTTCACTTATTGATATTTTTGTAATTATGTGTTAAAGCTATCATTTTGTAAATTTATTAATTAGTCTGAGACTTACCTAAGGATACTGTTAATACAATAATTACTCAAAATATGAAGTTATAAGTCATAACACTGAGTAATCTAATCAGAAGTGCACGCATGGAAACGACTCGTTTTGTTACAATTAAATGATTAATTTTATGTACCACTTTCAACATTTTTTAAGTTGGGGTTAAAGATACCTACAAAAAATTTAAGTATGACACGATTGTTAGTAGGGTCTAAGGTACAGAAAAAAAAAGTTAGTTGTTCGAAAAGTATAAGTTGATATTTTGAATTAAATCCCGCTAGATTATGATTTTCTCATACTGTGCGCCGTGCGGGATGGACGTTCAATTTATTTATTTATTACTGTGTGTCGTCTTTTTACACGACTGACCAAAAAAGGAGTGTTATGTTTTCACAGTTCGTATGTATGTAAATTTCTTAGTTCCACCATAAGACCTAAACAGATTTTGATGTGAGAGGTATTGTTAGATTCCTCCGAGTGACATAGGATATGTGACGTCATCAGAAAAGTAAACTATGTATGTCCAGCAGTGGACTTCTTGTGGCTAAGATTATGATGTGACTGAAAATGATTTTTTAAGCTTTGCTTGTAACCAAACCTTCTGTGACAAATATCACATTTGTAAGGTTTTTCGCCAGTATGTATCCTTAAATGGTCAACTAAATGATGCTTTTGATAAAATCGAGTTTGACAATATTTACATTCAAAACGTTTCTCCCCGTGTGTCTTCTTAGATGTTTTGATAAAGAACTTTGATAATTAAACCGACCCTGACAAATATGGCATTCAAAAGGTTTCTCCCCCGTATGTGTCTTTAAATGTTTAACTAAACCACCCTTTTCACAAAACCTACGCTGAAGAACATTACATTCATAAGGTTTCTCGCCCGTATGTGTCCTTAAATGCATGATTAAATAATGCTTTTTATTAAACTGACGCTGACAAACATTGCATTCATAAGGTTTCTCACCCGGATGTGTCCTAACATGACTTACTAAATGACGCTTTAGGTCAAACCGACTCTGGCAAACATTACACTCATACCGTTTCTCCCTCGTATGAGTCTTTATATGTTTTATTAAATGAATCTTGACCAAACCTATTCTGACAAATATTACATTCATACGGTTTCTCCCCCGTATGTGTACTTAAGTGATATCTTAAACCAAACTTAGACACAAAACTGCGTTGACAAATACGACATTCACGACGCCTCGGCTGTTGGTTCTTCTTGGCTACATTGCCTTCAGCTCGTGTCTGTGTCTCAGCTGCTGATATTTGAGCAGAGACGCCATCTGCAAATTGTATACAACTTTGGTTCAACATTCCGACAGCTGAGTGTAACACCATAGTTTCCATGTATACTAAACGTTTACGTCATACGTTTTAGGGTCACAATCTGGCTCAAAACCTACCTACGTAAAATATGTATTGTTTGAATTTTTGTAGATTGTAACCTGTGTATACCTAAATAAACATTAAAGACAGTCATAGTTTGAAGTCTAGCAAACTTCTTACCTTCCCAGAGCTCCGGCTCCACTGGAGTCTCTGCGCGGAGACTCTCCAACGGAGAGTTGTCGTCGGCATCAGAACCACCGTCCTCACCCTTAATACCAAAGACTACGACGCGTATGGGTTGTGGGAAATCTGTAAAGTTTGTGCTTTTTTAAGAAGAAAATGTTAAGAGTTCGTTAAGAATCGAGTGTGTTGTAGGTAACACTGGTGCGAGATGTCTCAAGATGTTGGAGACCCAAGAGCTGGTGTCTTATTTGCTCAGCGGATAAGCCTCGCAGTCCAACGGGGAAATGTAGTATTCTAGACACACCTGCTTTGGTGTGATGCGTTGAGATTTTTTATAAGATAAATCCTACTAATATTAAAATGCGAAAGTTTGGATGTGAGTTTGAGAGGATGTTTGTTACTCAATCACGGAAAATATACTGGACGGATTTTGATGAAATTTGTTATACGGGTAGACAAATACCGGGAATAGCACATAGGGTACTTTTTATCCCAAAATTCCCAAGGGAGCGAAGCCCCGGGGTGCGGCTGGTATTTATATTGTTACGAAAACGCACCGGCGAAGTCTAGAAAAGTACGCAAATACTGGAATGTTCTAGACTTATGCTTCGTGAACCCTCTTTGGTTCTAAAAATGATCGGCGGTGCAAGCAATATTAAGCCTTACGTTCCGTACGGTTAAGGTTCATAGTCGCTTGCAACCTAAAGGAAAAGGACAGCCATGTGTGAGAGCGGGATAGCGATACACTCCATCGTTCGACAGAGTTCGGCCGGGAACATTCCAGAAGTAGCTCGGGGGATTTGGCTGGCCTATATAAGCGTGGTAGTTCGACGCCGAGTTCAGTTCATCTTTAGACGAGCTAAGAGAAAGATCGAAGTGATACAAGTGCGAAGTACTAAGTGACGACTCTGGCGATTAATTACTGGACTCTGATCATAGTGTTTGGACAATTTGGACATCGTCGTGAGAAAACCCTTGTGACTTTAGTGTGGTGTCTTGAATAAAGTCTCATCAGTGTCATCAGGTGTTTTTATCCAAATCCACGGACCAGTAGCCCGTAACATTTGGTGTCAGAAGTGGGATTTGGAAAATGCCATTGACTCCGAGGGACAACGACGTCACCAGCGAGGGTGTCAAGACACGGGCGCAGCGTGCTGCTGAAGCTTCCCCCACTGGATCTACGGACCAGGCCACCCCCCCTGTGGCCCCGCCCACTCAGAGGGAGGCTCCGCCCACTGGCCACGCCCATCAGGCCACACCCACTTTTGATTTAACGGGCCTGATAAGGATGCTTGAGAATAAATTTACAGCTCAGGAACAGCAACTAGAGAGTAAATTCACTGCTCAAGAACGTCAACTTAAGGCACAGGAGGCACTGTTGAATCAAAAATTTACTGCTGTGCAAGATCTACAACTCGCTACACAAAAGGAGTTGGAACAAAAAGTGTTGTCGGCAGTATGCGAGGTTAGCGGCGTGGTAACCGAATTACGGAAGGATGTTGATTTAATAGAGGAAAGGGTCACCAGCCTTGGGAATGACGTCGACAACATGAGGACTGGGTTTACAGAGTTAGAGAAAAAGGTTGTTAGTCTGGAAACTTCTGGAGTATCAGTCGCACCATGTGGTTCTGTTGGTGTAGTCCGTGGACCCAACGTGAAGCTGCCTCCGTATGATGGTACCTCATCCTGGGCTGCATATCGTCAACAGTTCCAGACGATCGCCACTGCCAATGGGTGGACAGACGACCAGTGCTTAACCGCCCTCACTGGCTCGCTCCGAGGGAGAGCTGTGGACATTCTGGAGGTGCTACCTAACGCTGGATTTAAAGATCTTTTGGAGGCTCTTGAATCCCGGTATGGAGAGAGGCATCTGGAACATGTCTTCAGAGCTCAACTGCGCAACAGAGTCCAGCGCTCAGGAGAAGGACTCCAGCAATGGGCTCTAGAGATAGAGAAGCTTGTCAGAAAAGCGTACCCATCAGCAGAGGTAAACATGGTGGTAACCAACACCGTGCAAGCCTTCGTAGACGGCATCAAGGACCTGGAAGTAAGAGCTGCCGTAAGGCTTCGCCATCACGCCACTCTGAAGGAAGCACTGGCTCACGCGCTGGAAGTCGAAGCTCTCAGGCACGATATGCAACAGGTGCAAAAAGTGCGAGAAGTTACCGAGGAGGACAACGAGGTAAAGGCTCCACGTAAGAAGGGCTCTGGGGTCATGTGTTACAAGTGTGGGGAGCGAGGACACATGCAGTTTGATTGCCCTCAAAGGAAAAGCGGTTGCTGTCCTGGGAAAGACGCAACCCACAATCGGACTCTACAATCTTATGGGAAAAAGAAATGAAAAGCCAAGAAAGTAAGATTGTAGCCCTACAGGAGAAGCTGGAATTAAAATCTGCAGAACTGAGCTTATGGCAGAAGTGTGTTTCTGAATTGAAGGATAACATCAGAAAGTTAGAAGACATGCTCAGCAAGGAAAGGAAATCGGTCAAGAGACAGGGCTGGAGCAACAGCAGGCAGCGACAGCGAGACAGGAAGCGAAAAGTTTCGCGGAATAATGACTGCGAGGAGATTACTGTGAAAGTGGCTCATGCTGCCCCTTTTGGATCTGTGGAAGATGAGGTAATAGTGAATCAGGAAAAAGATGATGATCTTCATCCCCTCATCACATGGAAGTTAAGGAGCAACACTAGACCAGTGTGGAGTGAAGTTGCACATATGAGCGCTATCACTAAGGCATACTGGGCACAATGGGACAGCATTGTCTTACAGAACGGAATACTTTACCGTAAATGGGAGCGGACCAACGGCAGAGAGTTCCACCTGCAGATAATTGTTCCGAAGTGCAAGATACCAGATGTACTCCGTGAAGTTCATGAAGGTGTTTCAGGAAGACATCTTGGCACTAAGTTGACCTTAACAAAAGTTCGGGAGAAATTCTATTGGCTCCATTGTCGGAAAGACGTGCAGGATTGGTGCTCTAGATGCACTACTTGTGCTATGGCGACGACGCATGGCAATAGAAGACGACTGAACAATGCTGGTTCTCCGTGGCGAAACGGATTATTGACAAATGAGCGAAGAGTTAACTCAAACATATTTGAGAAAGGCGCTCTGGTCTGTCTGCATAATCTAACTCGCCAAAATGGAAAGTTGCAGAGCGGTTGGGAAGGTCCATACAAGGTGGCTACTAGGATTAATGACGTAACGTATAGAATTGAAGATCAATCAAGAGGATCATTCAAAATTGTGCACGTCAACCGTCTGGCGAGGTATGATGGTAGTAGTGATGATGCTCGGGACGAGCATCTCTAAGAAGGGGGCAGTGTTACGAAAACGCACCGGCGAAGTCTAGAAAAGTACGCAAATACTGGAATGTTCTAGACTTATGCTTCGTGAACCCTCTTTGGTTCTAAAAATGATCGGCGGTGCAAGCAATATTAAGCCTTACGTTCCGTACGGTTAAGGTTCATAGTCGCTTGCAACCTAAAGGAAAAGGACAGCCATGTGTGAGAGCGGGATAGCGATACACTCCATCGTTCGACAGAGTTCGGCCGGGAACATTCCAGAAGTAGCTCGGGGGATTTGGCTGGCCTATATAAGCGTGGTAGTTCGACGCCGAGTTCAGTTCATCTTTAGACGAGCTAAGAGAAAGATCGAAGTGATACAAGTGCGAAGTACTAAGTGACGACTCTGGCGATTAATTACTGGACTCTGATCATAGTGTTTGGACAATTTGGACATCGTCGTGAGAAAACCCTTGTGACTTTAGTGTGGTGTCTTGAATAAAGTCTCATCAGTGTCATCAGGTGTTTTTATCCAAATCCACGGACCAGTAGCCCGTAACAATATATTGTAATGATGGTAATGTATTTATATCATATCAGCGTTCCTGAGAAAATAATGTTTGACAGACAGAAGTGACAGACGGACAACAAAATGATCTTGTAAGGGTTCTATTTTTGCCTTTTGAGGACAGAACCCTAAAAATCACGAAATTCCCAGGAGAAACCCGCCGCTAGTAAAATGATAAACTTGTAAGTTTTATGAGTTACACGAAATTTTTTTTGGTGCAATTTTATTGCGATATGGGTCAAATGTTGATATGTTGATGATTTGTTATTATCCGTGTAGAAGTTAGATTGAATTATACTACGACGTTGCTTCCTCGATATTTATATTCAATTCACTAAGCAGCTCGCTCTGCTATGTACTAGGCATGACACAATTTTAAGAGATCTAGGATAAAATAAAATAAAAGAAAATTTGTCCAGACATCCGATTTTCACCCCACCGTAGGCTAGATACGTCACTGTCCGCCGCGTCTCTTCATTCGCTTTTTGTGTGCGGGCATGGCAACACACACACTACAACAATATTT